>JAOBRD020785583.1:0-13679 GCA_027575215.2 Hydrozoanthus sils
GTCCTGGTTAACTAGTCCAGCCAGCCAGGTTGTAATTGGTCCTGGTTAACTAGTCCAGCCAGCCAGGTTGTAGTTAGTCCTGGTTAACTAGTCCAGCCAGCCTGATTGTAATTGGTCCTGGTTAACTAGTCCAGCCAGCCAGGTTGTAATTGGTCCTGGTTAACTAGTCCAGCCAGCCAGGTTGTAGTTAGTCCTGGTTAACTAGTCCAGCCAGCCTGGTTGTAATTGGTCCTGGTTAACTAGTCCAGCCAGCCTGGTTCTAGTTGGGAGAGTTTAGCTAGTCAAATTGTTTGATTTATTTAATTTAATTACATTAAAAAATTCTCTACATTTAAAAGAAAAAAAAGATATTAAATCTAATGAATCTAAGGAGAGCCTGAAACTGAATTCGTGATTCCTTGCTATAGGACCTCTGAAGATAAAAAAAAAACAACTGTAAAACTATACATTTTAAAAGAGTTTGTTATGACATAAAATATAGCAGTTTCACCTTAAAAATAGATTATAAAGATTTTGACTTTCTGGTTTCTGAAGGTAAATTATTTGTGTTGAATTAAAATTTATTCTGTTTAGGGCCAAAAGGGGGGTCATTCCACAGTATTTTTCCCCTGGGAAGCTGATTTTTAAACCTATCAAGATAACCTTGAGATGTTCTTAGCATTGTTGCTTAATAAATGTAGTTTGTGAAAATGGTTGAATTTAGGGGATCATTTGGCAATAATTATGCATAAATTTTAATAAATTACAGAAAATGTTGAAATGACCATTGCAGAGACGACAAATTCATTTGTAGTTTAAGAATGAGTATTAAACTGAAATCACAAAAAAGTTACCAGGATACAAAGGTCTACCAGTGCCATTTACAGAACTACTATAAGAAGTTTGTTCAGTGGATAAGTATGCACACTCTACAGCTTCCATCTCTCAAATGTCTTCTCCGCAACAGTTTGACACTCAAAAAAGTATTTTATTCCTAGCAAAATAAAGAAAATTTGAAAATATTTTGAAAACTTCTGATTTATAACAGATGTCATACTGTAATTTAGTGAAAAGTTTCTCAGCCCATTAGATAATTTTTTTAAAAAAAATTTTAATTTCTGTTGTGGAGACGACATTTCTGTTGCAGAGACGACATATGACAAAAACAGATACGTAACATATGTTAATTTTTTTTTGTTTTTAATTCAGAAACTTCCTGTATACTGTTTTTAGAAAAATAGAATCAAAGAAGTAATGGAAAAAATTCTGATCAACCTCATAAGAGTACATGATATGTACAGTGAAAGTCAATTTCAGCTAAGAATCATGTTCTCCTTTAAAAGTAAAGCAATTATTGTGGAGGTAATATTTTTTTGCATTTTTTTAAAATTTACTTTATTCATCACATTGGCAGTTTTGTAATTTATATAATCTATAAATTTAAGTTATTTATTTTGCTCATTCAAGTTTGGGGGACTGGAACTAGTTCAATATGGCTGAACTGTGTAGAGGGTTGAAACCTAATTAACTTAAAAAATAGTTAAATCTTCCTTTTTCGGTCAGCCATGTCATCATACACACAGAGAAGTAGAAAATTCAGGAAAAAAATTAAAAAATTAGCAAAGGTGATTCAGAGATATTTTTGTTAAAAGTGTTGTGCATGGCAAATATTGGGAATAATCCTTGCCCCCTGCAGTTCAGATGGAGTAGTGATTTGGTGCAGATAATTTTTTTAATGGTACTTTGTATAAATAACTTTGACCATGAAATTATAGCAGATTTTGTGCCTCTGGTATACACTTTTAATACAAAACTTTCCTGTGATAAGGTTAGTGGAAATTTTGTCGTCTCCGCAACGTCGTCTCCGCAACAGTGGTGTTATTAGGAAAAGGCAATATTTGATATTAAATATTACTTCAAACAAAATACCATGCCCTCTATTTTCATAGTTATATTATTGTAAAACACTATAGATTAAAAGATTTTAGCAGCATTCATAATTCAGAGGAATTTTCAGTTACATTTGTTAAAATCAAATTTGTGATTTTTCTGATGTCGTCTCCGCAACGGTCACATTCAAACAATTCTAAGCCACAAAAATAATATTGAGTAAATTGAAATACCAGGGTAAACACCTTATCAAGGCATCTACACAACAGGGTATAAATTGAAGGGTTCTGAAAATTTGATTCAATTTAACGGGAAAAATTTGTCTCCAAATGTTGTCTCCGCAACAGACTGATTACTGTGGAATGACCCAGGGATAAGTTTTACCAATGCTCCAAAACAGTAGTTGTTTACTAGTGCTTTACCAGGAAATCGAATTTTCCTCTTATATTAGCAAAAGCAATTCTTTGATCACATGAAATTTTGAATTATAACATAATTAAGCATTTAATTTTAGTAGATAAACTTTTTTATGAGACAGAGTCAAAGTTTCACAGTTCATGCACATATTACCGCATTTTGCCATTATAAGTCGACCTTTTAAAACCAAGAATTCATGTCCAAACATTGCACTCGTCTTATGCACGGATTAAAACATGAAATTTTTTTAACACCCCTTAAAACTCTATCAAAACATTTAAAACCAGCATTTACATGATAAGTACTTGAAGCAAGAAAGAATTCTGTGATCTTTACAGTATACTGTATACAAATAATTGATTATCGTAAAAAATGAAATGACTAGTAATTACTTCGGTTACTGTACATAATTTGTGTGTCATGGTTTTTTTAAATTTCTTTCTCAAATTTTTGTTGCAAACTTAGTTCTTTTGGTATTTTTATTTTGCAAAATATTAAAAGGTTGACCTATACACAGCCACTTTTCTGGCTGCTAAATGGGGGATCAACTTATACAAGGCAAAAAACTGTAAGTCTTGTTTCATTTCAAAACTAACTCAGTCATATATCATGTTCCAAAGATACAGCTAAATTAGCTGAATCACTTAAATTATTGGTAAATAACGTAATTACTGTGATTTGTGTGGCAGGTGATGTTTTTTGCCTTGTTCTTGTAACCCCTGTTTAATATAGCTCAAAAGTCTTTAAAGTCTCTTCAACTGTATGGTTTCTCCCCAGTGGGCAGAATTTCAATTATATATCGACTCAGCCCAAGGGGATTTAGGGCTGGTTTTTGCTGTTTTTTCTTACAGTTCAAGTGGAAGTTACTGGAGCTGGCTCTATAAATCTTTCACAAATCTTGTTAGGTCAGAGCAGCAGGAATCTGTTGATCCCCAGCCCCCTGGCGACAATCCTGAGGCCAACACAGATTCTGAGAAAACTGAAGAAGAAAAGCAGAAGGTAAATTTGTACACAGATTTCTGTTTGTAACTACTTTTCCTGGTTGGTAGTGAGGAACAGAAAGACTTGTTTGACATAAGGGCTACAGGATATAATGGTATGTTCATCTTGTGAGTGGGTGATGATGGGCATGTATCTTGTGACCTGAGTTAAACACATGACTTAAAAATTTACTGACATTAAAGCAGGGTCTTCAATAAGTTATGAGATAGATGGCACAAATATTGAAAGTAGGTGGAGAAATACCATAAAAATACATAAAACTTCAATATCAAATCTTAATTTGTTGACCAGTTTAAGTAGTCAGCAAGAGTCCTGAAAGTAGAAGGAGAATTTCTCCACCTGCTAGCTGCCTTTGAAAACCCTGGTAAAGACAGACATTCTTCCTATGTCTAAGTGACAGGCATTCATCTTGTGATTTGATGATGGATGGGCATTTATCTTATGTCCTTGGAACTAGCGTATTAATGACTAAAGACAGACATTCATCCTGGTCCTAAGTAACAGATATAAGTGACAGACATTTATCTTGTGAGTGAGCAATTATGGACATGCATCTTCTTACCTTAGAACTTTTTAAGCAGTTCTCTTTACTTATATAGTTGAAACTGTTCACTTGTATATTCTCCTAATTAAGGCCCTTACAGCCTTATATCATCCTCCTCCTTACAGTTCTGGGAATTCTGTTTTTCATCCTAGAACTGCAGTTGCCTTATTTGATCAGATCTGTGTAAGTCAATACTTAAAATTTTGACAAAATGAGCTACAGGCAAATAGATGTAAGAAATTGGGAATTTATTGATTAATTCTAAGAGTTATTAGTCAAATCAGCAATTTCTCATAAATGACAAGACTCATGAAGTGTGACTGCATCGAGTGGTAAGTAAGAATATAGACTGTCCATTTCTTAGGATCTCTTGCTGCTAAAACAAGATGCTGACCTTCAGGAGTAAAGTCCAAACTATATAGACTGAATAAAACGACATAATATAGATTGACCAAGGTTTTAGTCCCAATTAACCAATTAATTGGTTAATTCTCCAAACTAGCGTCCATACTTTTCATTGAACAAGTTTGAGAGAATTTTACTTTTTGTCTTCATTAGTTTGCTTTCTTTGATCAATTGCTGTATGTAAGGAGATGTTAGATGTTTGTAGTTGAATGGAACTAAAATGGTTTAAAACCTAATTGTTTCAGGAAGAGGATGAAAAGAAAGCTGAAGAGGCCAAGAAAGAAGAAGAACGCAAGGCACAGGAAGGACTATGGGAAGAGAACTTTGGGACTCATCCAGACTCGAAACCAAGAGGTAAGAAGTGTTTCTGGTTTCTTGAAATTCAATTGCAATTAAACTGACAAATTTAAGTTTCAATTTGTTTTTGTTGTGTTGTAGGTCCTAGCTCAGTCGGACTTGATATTTCATTTCCTGGTGTTGAGAATGTTTATGGTATTCCAGAACATGCTGATTCTCTGTCCCTAAAACATACCACGTATGTAAATAACCATCAAGGTTTGATTTTCATTGCATAGATCTGTCAATTCTCTTTCCCCCTGCTTGCTCTGTTACACCCTATCTTGCCCCATTCCATTTCATTCCATCTGTCAAATGTCTTTTCCCCTGCTTGCCCCAGTGCAACCTTTGTTGTGCCTTTCCACTCATTCCATATTCCAAATTTCTTTACTCCTTCTTGCTCTGTTGCATCCCATCTTGCTCCATTCCACTTCATTCCATCTGTCAAATCTCTCTGCCCTGCTTGCCCCAGTGTAACCTATGTTGCTCCATTCCACTACATTTCATCTTCCAAATATCTTTCTCCCTGCCTGCTCTGTTGCACCTTAGTACTCCATTTCATAGATCTGTCAAATCTCTTTCCCTCTGCTCATTCTCTAACTGTTCCAATCTTTTTGACTTGAATTCTTTGTTTCATGGTTTAGCATTTAACTTTATGATTTCCATGAAATTATCATAGTGGCTCAGAGCCGTACCGACTGTATAACCTTGACGTGTTTGAATATGAGCTGGACTCAAGGATGGCACTATATGGCAGCATACCATATATGATTGCACACAGGTAATCAAAATAAATTAAATTTGATTAGTTGTGTAAATTTTGTGAGCACTGTTATTTTATTTTAAAAAGGCATAAAATTTAAAACTTTCTTAGAAACTTTTAGTGTTTGTTTATAATATAAAATATTATTTTAATCTGAACTTTGTTTCTTTGCAGTTTTTGATGGAGTAAAATAATGTAGTTTAGTATTTACTGAAGCAACCAATATCCATTTTCGCACACTCTGATTGGTTCCTGTATCTCACAATATCCATGACTATTAGTTGATTTTGAGGCTGTAGTCAAAGTGGTATTACATTACCCGTTAGTTATAATTGAGGAAATGATTGCTTTAAATGAAGAACCATTCCAGAAAACACGAAGACAACAAGATTTGGCTTTTTGGTTTTAATGGTTAGGACAAAATTTTTTCTTTCAAAATCAGGTTAAAGTCCACAACATTTATGTTCTTCAAATAAATGAAGTGTGTGTGCTAGAAATAGAAAAAAAAAATTAAATTTTTTCCTTTCTGGTAAATTCGCATCTCGGTATATATCCACCACTATTCACCTCCCCTTCTGGGGATAGTTGTTAAATATACTGTCAATTTGTAATGAGTTTTTGAAGATTCTAATTTTGACATATGTTTACAGTATGACCAGAACTGTTGGAGTGTTTTGGATGAACGTTGCTGAGACGTGGATTGACATTGACTCGGGCAGTGCAAAGAAGGTATTATTATTAAATTAAAGTTCTTTTCTTTTAATAACAGCTCAGAACTTTCCAATTACTTAATAATGAGTCATTCTGGGGATGGGTTGCACTTCTTAAGCAAAATTATATTATTTTAGATGATTGTGTTTTTGCATTTTTGCCAAACCTGTACACATTAATATCAGCCTTCATTTATGGCTTATTGATAAGGTGGTGCAAAAGGGCAAAAATGATTCTTTGTTGACCCTAATGAGGAGAGGTGGTGGTTATTTAAATTCCAACTGTAAAATGTTCTTTATCACAGAAGTTCAATGAATGTTGTGCCAGTTTACCTAAAGTTACTATTAATTTTTTAGTGGCTACTGATGTTAACAGTTTTAGAGATTTTGAAAAATTTGTGAATGTTAAGCACTCACTATAATTAAGGTTCCACCTCCCTTATAATTTCATATGACAAAGTGTTCTACAGAAATCCTCCAAGTCACTAAAGTTATTGGTCACTTATTCTTTCATAGACAAAATTTAGTAGGCACTGAAAATAGTAACCTTAAGGTATATTACACTGACCAGTGTGCTCTTTAGTTTTGTAAAAGAAATATAGTTGCACATGTGCTAGTTATGACAAAAATTGTCTTTGTATTCTTCTTTCCTTTTTATTGATTTATTTTAGTTTACATATTGAATATTGTTTGTTTATCTTTATTTTTCAACATATATTGCATGATTGTGATTTCTTCTTTAAGAACTAATGTGGTTTAAACATAAAATAAACCATTGACAAGCTTTTTACAGATCAAATGCATGATGTTGATAATAATTTTTTAACAAATTTTGGATTAAAAAGGTTGTATATATACTTAAACTTACAATTCCTGTTGAAAAAGCACTCTAAATACTGTCAGTGTATCTGTGCAATGGCAAGCAAGTAGTTTTGAATAGGAGATGAAAAGCCAGTTTGAACATGTATTTTTGTAAACTTTAATTATGATGAATTCATAAATTAAAATAACATTATTTCAACATAAATTTAAAATAGATTTTACCTATTTATCTTTTAACATTTCTTTTAAAACCAGAAACAAACAGCTTAAAAACATGAGGTTTTTGTCAAATTATGCAGTGTCATGTGTTTGCATTGTAAATGAAATATTTTTCAATAATAAATTATTAAAATGGGACCTCTTAAAGTGCATATAAATAAAAAAAATTAATACTTCAGTGAGCAAGTGAGCAAAGCAGTGAAAATATTTTCTCAAAACCCTTTATGGTTCTTGAGATCATATTAACAGTTTATCGTCTTCAACTGATAATTTAGAGTGGTTCCTACACATTTGTATGTCAGAAACCACTCTAAATCATCAGTTGAAAAGATGCATGTCTACCAATCTATAACCTCTGGATGAATTTGAACCAAACTTGGACTAGCTGATGATTCATCTACCTCGATATTCTGCAGCTCAACTTTGGCTTATATTCATCCAAAGGTTATAGATTGGCAGCAGATTTTTTTTAAAAAATGCAAATTTGTTAGAACCATTCGTGACATTATTAGTCAAAAACATTAAAATATTAATGTTAATATCTCAAAAACCATGAAAGATTTTGACAAAAAAATTTCACTGCTTTTCCTCATTTTTAGCAATGTCTATCCACTGAGAAGTAATAAAGTTTTTCACTTTATATGCGTATCAGTTGCAGAGCTATAGCCCTCTAATAATTATATCACAGTGTGGGTTTTTTTCTCCATATCTAGCAGTAATTAAATATGATCCATTGCAATTAATACTGGTAGCTGTATTCAATTAATTTTTTGTTCAGTTCACTTTTTAAATTTCTTGTAAAGCTTCAAGTAATACCCAGTTGAAAATTAAGTGTTTAAAACTCAGTGCTAACTTGAGAATTAAATTTGACAATATTTTTCAAAATGTTCTAGGAATTTTTTATTTTGAACATAATAGTCTATTAATCATAAACTAACTAACACTAAATTTGAAAAATAAAGTTCAGCTGTTAAAAGTAACAACCATTGTATGTTTTCTTCTTTCCTCTTTGCAGTCAATTTTAAATTCACTGATGACATTTTTCAAGGGAAGTGAAGACACGCCACAGATTGACACTCACTGGGTTTCTGAAAGTGGCATCATTGATGTGTTTGTTATGCTTGGACCAAAGCCCCATGATGTGTTCAAACAGTATGCATCTCTCACTGGAACTAGTTACCTCCCTCCGGTAAGGCATTTGTTGTATTTTTTGTGTCATATTTCATTATTCTTTACTCCAGTAGCATTGCTGAGCTGCAATTAATCAAGGTTTATCTCTAGATGCGACAAACTTGTCACTGTGTAGGTCATACCAGGTAAAGCTTGTTGTGCTTGTTGACTTATGACTTGTCAGTCCTTTTCACCTTCAACCAGTTCACAAACAGCAAACCTCTCCTTAGGTCTCTTGTGAAAAATAAGACAATCAGTGTTGAGAAAGTGGGCATAAAGCAAACCATTTGCAAATGAAATTAAGCCAAATAATTGTTCTTCAGAAAAACTGTATATCTGTTAGGAAAATTTTCCTTTGTAACATTTATTTTGGCCTCTTTTGGGCCCGAAACATTCAACTTGGATGTTGAATTATCTTGAACAGACTCAGGAAATTTAATTCTTTGCCAATAATTATCTGTCATTCTTGATACCTGCATTGCTGCATAGTGAAGCACAAAAAATTATATTGCACAAAAGAAGAACTGGCTGAGTTTTTTGCCTTGAGAGGCATTTCAGACTTTACTTTCTATAAGGTAAAAAAATACAAGAGGCCATCTTGATAAAATTACATGAACAGTCTTTTGCCATGTAGTATTAAGAACAAAAAAGAACTGTTGGTGTCAAACTGCTTCTCAATCATTTCCCTTGCAGTTGTTTGGTATTGCCTACCACCAATCTCGCTGGAACTACAATGATGAAGATGATGTGAAAAAGTGAGTTGCTGTTAGTATGCTTTGAATACAAAACTTAGCCCATTTTGTTAATTCATTGTGTCATTGAGCAAGACACTTTAACTGACTTGTTCCAGTTGACTATAAATTAGTACCAGCTTCTGCTAGGGCTAACCTACAATGGAGTGATATAAAATAGTTATTGAAAATAAAGTTGCTCAAGGTTGTTTTGGGAATTGAGATAAGCACTGTTTGTGCAATGAGCCAAAGAGGTGTAAAAAAGATTTATATAATTAGATAGTTTAGCTTAAGTAAATGATCAGTTAATTAAAATTATTGCATGCCTGTTAATGTTTCTTTAACAAAAACTGATTTCAAATTTTACAGTGTGGACAATGGCTTTGATGAGCATGACATACCATACGATGTCCTTTGGCTTGATATTGAACACACAGATGGAAAAAAGTGAGTAGCTAATCAATTTTTTTACAATTTGTTACAAGATACAAGATTGTATTAAATTAATTATTTTACAAGGTCTTCCCATTTTTAAACAATTTGCAAGATACCATATTTTGCCGTGTATGAGTCGACGTTTTAACACCAAAAATTCATGTCTAAAAATGGCACTCGTCTTATACATGGATCAAAACATGACATTTTTTTAACACCCCTTAAAACTCTATAAAACATTTAAAACAAGCATTTAGATGATAAGTACTTGAAGCAAGAAAGAATTCTGTGATCTTTACAGTATACTGTGTACAAAAAATTAATTATTGTGAAAAAAAGTAAATGACTAATAATTATGTACTTCGCTCACTGTGTAATTTGTGTGTTATTGTTTTTTTTGTATTTCTTTCTCAAATTTTTGTTACAAACTTACTAGATTTTTTGGTATTTTTACCTTACAAAACATTGAGATCAACTTGGGGGTCAACTTAAACGGTGTTGACTTATACACAGCAAAATTTGGTATTGGTGTACCATTTGGTATTGACATCAACTGTAGATTTGTTTAGCATTGTGTCATAGTTGAAAATCTAATTATTTGGAATTGTAGTAGTTAGAATTAAAAAACTCAATTTCTTGTGTGACAGTGCTTTTATTTTGCAGTTTCTGCTAATCTTTTCATATAGTACAACAAAACTTATACTGACCTGACTATAGGTTGCAAGTTAAATATAATTGTTTATAAATCTTTGCCATAAGAGAAAAATTGAGCCAATAATAATTGGTTAATCAGAATGTTTTTCTTTTACCTTGAACAACAGTTTACTAAGCCAGTGTTTTAGGATCAAGTTTCCTTCTCAAATGAAACTTTAATCATAGTATGTTTACATAAAAAAGTTCCAAAAAAAATTGTATCAAAGTGGAACTTGAAGCAGTGAAGATTCAAAGTGTTTGCATTGTGTATGCTCTTATTATTCATTCCAGTCTGCCCTATTTTCAACTTTGCCATCCGTTTTGTACCAAATGAATATAAAATTCAAACTTGTGCAGTCTTGTATGATCATACTGAAACAATTTGCAGTCAGATTTCAGTTGTTTGGAATTTTCAATTTGTTACAAGAACTGGGAATTGCTATGAACTCTTACTGAAATGAATCTCAATCTGTACCATGTAAACAACCTCTAAAGCTAATTCCAGGTTAACAAGTTTCAATTTTCTGTAAAGTAGCTCTCAAACTGATGATAATCAGGTCCATCTTGACAATACTGTGTTAACATGTAGCTTCACTTTGAAATAGATACATGACTTGGGACCAGCACAAGTTTCCCACACCAGAGGTGATGCAGAACAATATTGCAGCCAAAGGACGAAAGGTCACAATAACCTTTAATTTATTTTTCATCATCATCATTTTGAATATGCCTAGTACAATATCAAACCAGGGATAGATGATCTTGCCCATTACAATCACTAATCATTATCATTTTGAATATGCCTATCTAACCAGGGATAGATCATCTTGCCCATTACAATCACTAATCATCATCATTTTGATGATGCCTATCTACACCAAGGTAAGATCATCTTGCCAATTACAATCACTAATCATCATTTTGAATATGCCTGTCTAACCAGGGATAGATCATCTTGCCCATTACAATCACTAATCATCATTTTGAATATACCTATCTATCCAGGGACAGATCATCTTGCCCATTACAGTCACTAATCATCATTTTGAATATGCTTATCTACACCAGAGATAGATGATCTTGCCTATTACAATCACTAATCATCATCATTTTGAATATGCTTATCTACACCAGAGATAGATGATCTTGCCTATTACAATCACTAATCATTATCATTTTGAATATGCCTATCTACAACAGGGATAGATGATCTTGCCTATTACAATCACTAATCATCATCATTTTGAATATGCCTATCTACACCAGAGATAGATGATCTTGCCTATTACAATCACTAATCATTATCATTTTGAATATGCCTATCTACACCAGGGATAGATTATCTTGCCTATTACAATCACTAATCATCATTTTGAATATACCTTACTATCCAGGGATAGATCATCTTACCCATTACAATCACTAATCATCATCATTTTGAATATGCTTATCTATCCAGGGATAGATTATCTTGCCCATTACAATCACTAATCATCATTTTGAATATGCCTATCTACACCAGAGATAGATCATCTTGCCTATTACAATTACTAATCCTCATCCCAATTTTCAAAAATATATAGATTATCAGCAACACACCAGCAGTTTTTTCTCACTCATAATGATGATAACATTAGCAATGATAATGATAATAACATTGTTTTTATTTAAAATGCTTACTACTTCTTGATCATAAAAATTAACACATTTGAGAAGAGGGATTGCCCACATTGTAAGAGAATCCCTCATTGATTACCATTATTTTATACCTTCATTATTAACAGATGGTGACAATTGTTGACCCACATATCAAACGAGAAAGTGGTTATCATATTCATGAGGTATGTGAGATTATAGTTCTGTCAAAGCTACCTCCGTCAGTCATTAAGTGTGAATGGTTTGTATTTCATACTTTACACTGTAAAAGAATGGAAGTTCCACAATCTGAGACATCAGTACCTCAAATTCTTTCACAAATGAATGTAAATCTTAAAACCAAACAATTTCTAGATAGGAGGGTTTCAGACATTGTTATCAATGAGCCAACTAGATTTTTGAGTCACGAGTATTAGTCAAAGGAAACAAAGCAAAGAATTTAAATTTAGGGGCTTTGTCATAAAGTGCTTTCAGCATCTCAACCAAAGAGCAAAATAAGCTTGTCAAAAAATAAATTTTACCTTGGATCCAAATCTAAATGCACACCTACTCCAAACCGTAATATAGCCCTTGTAATTGATTATTCAATATCAAAGCAAGTGAAATTAGCATACTATCAAAAAATGGTCAAATGTTGCTTCGTTTGTTTGTTAACTTTAAACTTGTTAAGACTATTAAAATTCATCTACAAGCAGCTTGGTGTTGTTAGCATCTGGAAGTATCAGATGCATTGGTTCAACTGACATGAACTCCTATGAGGGTCCAGGGGCATGACCCATCCTTTTGTTGAATTCCTAAAACTGGACTCTGAAAACCAGTATTCTATATTTCCTGGGCTGGAATTGGTTAACAGGGAAGGTCCTAGAAATTTGCAGTTTACTTATTTTTTTATAAATTATAAACTTCTCATAAAGTTTTTCAAAACAAAATTGGCTACAAACTGATCATGAGCTCCTAAAAAAATTAACAATGTGATCATGATCATTTTGAAGAAAATACTTAATGGCCTCGGGGAGTAATTACAGTCTATCATAATAATATTGTAGTTTGTATTAAGCCTGTTTTTCTTGTTTTGCAGGCAGCAACTTCACTTGGTTTTTATGTAAAAAACAAAGATGGTGGTGAATATGAGAATCACTGCTGGCCAGGTACATTCAACAGTTAAGATTTAAGTAATAAGACATTTTACATTACAAGTTTTCCCAATGATCAACCTAACTTGCTCTCATAATACTCATTTCTCACCATTGTCGGTAGATTTAACCTTCTTTACTTTATTTATTTATTTATTTATTTATTTGTTTATTTATTATGCTTCACCTATGTAAATTAATTACATTCACACATATTAGTAAGAGACAAATTAAAGTAAAGGAACACTATAAATTTACAGAAGGTATAGACAGGGACACCGCAACAGCTGGGAGCCAATTACTGTGGGCCCATATTAGTAGAAACAGAAAACGTTAAAAAAATATTACTTAAGGTAGAACAAAAAAGCTAAATTCTAAAAATGACATGAGATGGTCATGTCCAGGAGGTGCGCAGTGTTGCATTTTGTACATATCGTTTTAAATGACCTAGGGTCATTAGGGCAGTAGATTAATTGGTTACTAGCATTGTGGTAAAAATCACATTTATTTAAAGTTACAGGATTGTTGCCTGCTTAACCCTTTCAGCCCTAAAAACATCAAACAATATGTTGCAAAATTCTCCCAACTAGAACTCACACTTTTCATATTACCGGTTTAGGAGAACCTTTTTTCATTACCAGTCATTACCACATGTCTTACCTACAGTATGCATTTTACAAGTTGATCAACAGGCCAAGCTGAAAGGGTTGAGTAATATACTTAAGGAGAAGGTAGATGTTGATCATGATCAACAAGCCAGGACTGAAAGGGTTG
>JAOBRD020785688.1:4812-30549 GCA_027575215.2 Hydrozoanthus sils
ACTTTTGCTACGAAGAACGCCAAATCATGGGTTACTGATATGCTGTTGACGAAGAATTTGTTATGTCCTTAAACCAGATAATAGATGGGATCCGTCGAGACAATCTGGCGATTTTGTTGAGTTAGCTATAACGTAGTCCTGGGCTTAATCAGCAGGTTGCACATATGCACTTGGTAATGGTATGGAGACAGCCAGTAAAATATGGCACTGAGGCTTCGTTTGATTGTTAGCAGCTGTGAACAGCTGTTTTTGTCTTGGTGGGTCTCGTCAGCACGGCATAGCGAACAAAGATGTGCGAATTCCCACTGAAAGATATAAACAAAACTGGAAGCGTTGCGCTTGTGGGATCTGGCTGGTGATGAGAATTTTTGGGTTTAGTTTGCTGATTTGATTGCAGTCTTCCAAATTAGTGCGAGATCTAAAACCTGGAATTGTTTTTCTTGTGTTTAGAAATATGGTAGTAGCCTTAAAAGAAGTTTCAATCAGAGGAGATTTCAGGACGACTGTGGAATATTTGATCAAATTGTTAGAACACGATAGTTTCATGAGAAACCAAATTGACACTGGATGGTTAGATGTGCTCATATCGGAAAGAGTCCAGGTGAGGCTTTAGTCTGCGAAACTAAACCAATTAACCATTACACACAGTCTATCAATTTCTTACTTCTCGTTACCTGACACAGCAATTACTTAGAAAAGGGTAACGAGAAAATGGGAATTGATCAAACAACTATTGAAAATGAAAAGCCCAGTTGTCCTTAATCGACCATTCCGAACAAAATGGCCGTTCTACATTTTACCACAATGCATTGCAAACCATACACCGCTAAAAGAAGATCAAGAAAGGTAACAGTTGGTAAACTGTTCCTTGTACTTACGACACTGTGTGAGGTTTACAGATTCGCGTGTGTTTTTATGCACTAGGAATTATGGGTAAACGTACGGGTCGTCATCTTTTCCGTAATTGTGGTTGCTTAAGAAGTATGAATCCAAGCTGGGAAAACTTACCATAACGGATAAGCTGTGTTTGGGGCTTAGAGGTTAATTGATATGTAGATATCCAGAGTAAAAAAAGGTTCAGCTTTATGGTACCTAAATTAAAACATAGGTCTTTTCTCTAAATTCACAATAAACCAATGTAAAGCGACTAATAAAATATTCTTGTTTTTCACGCACTCCCTTGAGATGCAAAAGACAAAAGATGAAGCGGCCATGTTGGTGTCCTACACAAAAGAAAAATAAATTAAAATTCTTTTCTTCAAGGGCACCAACATCGCCGCTATGACGTCAGGTGAAAAACGGCAATACTGTTCGTTGTTTACCAGAACACAAATTATTATTTGTAATTTTTTTGTAATTAAGTTGCTATGTACTGATTTATACGTTTCTGATTGCAAATTAAAGTTCTAAAACTCAAAACTTGCCAATGTCACGAAAAGTCTTGAAAGTTGCATAAAGTTCAGGTTGAATGGGTTAGGTCGTAAAAATCTAGGCACTTTATTTTGTATGTCCAATTACAGTAAGTTTCAGACAGTAAGAGAGTCGAAAATGTTAATTTCAAGGCAGAGATTGCTGTTTAGCATCAGGGGATGGGATTTTTCATCGTCCATTTTTTTGTGTGAATTTGTAAATACAGTATATCAACAAGTTTGAATTACTCTCACCAAATAAACTGTTTAGGCGGAGAGGCCAGATACGATGCTTGGGGTGATTTGCGGCGCCATTCAGATTGCTGATGTAACCATCAACAAGAAGGTTTCAAACTACAAAACAGCGCTGGAAAGGTATCACGATGTTTGTAAAACAACCTATAAGCGTTTGTGATTGCTGATAATAACAAGTTTTACAGTACACCCTCACAGTACCAGGAAAGCTAATAATAATTATTTATTGATAGTAATAGTAATAATAGTAATAATGATAATAATAATGATAACAATAATAATAATATTAATAATAAGATTAATAATGATAATAACTATTTTAACCAATATGTTTATTATATTAGTATTATTACTATTTGTATAATTATTTTATTATTATTATTATTATTATTATTATTATTATTGTTATTATTATTATTATGACAATAAACTCAAATGGTCTCTTTTGTAAACTAAGCCGAATTTGCACACACTACTGTGAAGTCGAATGAGAGAATGTAGTTAGTAAACATTTAATAAAATTATAACGAGGAGGCATTCACCTAACTCTGAAAGTATTTAGAAACATCCTCGATCTTTGAAAATAGCAGATTTGTCGTTTGCAAGAGAAATTGGATATCTTGGCTTTTTGAGAGAAGTTTAAGAATTAATTTTTACGTTAATATTTGATGTTTCAACTTTCGCTTTTGTAGTAGAATCTGGTCTTATTTTGAAACATCGATTTCTTGTTGGTAATAAAGTTTTAAGATCAGTTTTGAACCTTTTTCAATCAACGTAAATCCTACTTATCGTCCACAAGGCTCATAATATGGTAGTTTGCCAAGTACTTCCTGTGTTTTCATTTTAGAGGCCAAATTCTGGCTGAGAGTCTTTTAAGTAACTCAGAAGACGTCGAGTTGATTTATGAAGGATTAAAATACTGTATTAGGGTGAGTGCTAGATATATTCTGTAAGAATGTCTGTATACTAAATAGAAAATTGTTAGTACTAAGCCAACAGAATTTTTTTTAAAAATACTCTTACTTTCTGTGTGTCTTTTTGGTTTTACCGCTAAGGAAACCCAGGAATTCCTTACAAATGTAAAATAAACGGTCAGTGAAAAGTCAGCGAAAAATGTTTACTTTTCAAGATTAGGGAAAAACTAAAAAGTTTCAGGGCAGGGAAAAAGTAATTTTAAGATAAAGGTGAAGAAAAAGTGTTTTTTGTTTGTTAGAACTAATTTTATGAAGTAATTCTTAGTAAAGGAATAAGAAAGAGACCTGATTTTACTGGGAAAAAGTTTCCAGTTAAGAAACAGACTCATATTTTGAGTTGACAACTAGGATAAGTTACCATCAGGATTTGCGTTGATATAACCAAAACGTATATAAAAAGGTTTTCTAACTAGTGATTACATATCTTAGAAAACCTTTGTGCCCAAATAAGGAAGAGTCAGAGAATTTTAAAGTAGAAGCGTGTGGTAACCATGACAGATTGCTAAGTCATTGTACGACATCTCACTCTTGGTATCGGTGAACTACAAGTATTTGTATCTTCTTAGCTTCTCTTCCTCAAGGAACTCAATAGGTTCCAAGTAAATACTGGTTCCATCAGAGACTTGAGAAAACTGTGACGTGTTCATATTACGCTTAAAAATCATTTTAGTAATTCCAACATGATGTCAGTTGCGTGATTGTGTTAACGGATAACCTGGGTTTTTTTTGTAGGTGACTCGATCCGGTCCAAATTGTTATTTCCTGGTTATGAATGATTCCACTCTGGGTGACATTGACGTGCACAGGTATTTAAGAACCCTCCTACTCATATCGGCGCGCAGGAAATTTAAACAAATTGCTAGGCGTTAGATTTATTTACAAATTTATCAAATTTGAGCTGCTGATATGGACACAGACTTAACAATAGTTTTACTTGAGGCCAAAATGTTGTACAGCCGATGATCCCTCTAACATTATTATTATTATTAACATTGTTAATGTTTTCATCATTATCTAGGATGAGTGATGGAGGAATGATTCTCTCCGTTGATGGCAGCAGCTATACAACTTACATGAAAGAAGACGTTGACAGGTAAAGGTTTCAAGTTTTTTGCTTTTGTTTTCAAGGGTTTTTTCCAAGCTCAAACGTGTCGAAACACGATACAAAAGTAGGCAGACAAGATTAGTGGTAATAAATAAGAATGATTAGTTTTGGTTAACGACAGAGACAGAATTGGACTGCGCTGCTGAAATTATCAATGAACATGTACCATTCCACATTGCTTGTTAAAGGTTTAGCAAGTGTTAGATTGTCTGTGAAATTATTATTTTTTGCTTCAGTGGAAAGACCTTGCTAAATGAGGAATAGCGGTAAAAATTTTTTCCACGATCCTTTTTGGTTCTCGAGATATTAACACTTTTAAAAAAGTTTTCAAGTGATGACGTCACTAATTCAGGCAGTTTTTAAAATCTGCTGCCAATCGATAATCTTCAGATGAATTTGAGCCAAACTTGGACCAATAATCTATCTACCTCGAGCAACATATTTTTTCACCGCTTTTCCTCATTTAGCAAAGGCAAAAACGGCTTAACCGTTTGGAGTTATCTTTAAATTAATTAACCTACATGTGATAAGAAATTGTATTTACAGGCTGTGGCAGCTATTTAAGGACACAGTTTGATTTGTTTCAGGTATCGAGTGGTTATTGGAGGTAAAACGTGTGTGTTTCACAAAGAAAGCGACCCTACCATGTTGAGGTACGTCACCGTTGAAGGGCCACTAAGTAGTTAAGACAAACCAATGTAGCTATATTTTTGTCAAGAAATGGTTTTGTCGAGTTAGTACTGAACACCTTTTGTTAGATCTGACATATTTGCTGGTTTGTGACACAAAAAAAAGAAAGAAAGAAATAAGCTGATTTCATTGGTTAAAATGTTTTGTCGAGAGATACCCAACAGAAAAACGTTGTCTTTACTGTAGAGGACAAGGAGAAGAATCTACAAACGTCTCATCAAAACAGATAGGTTTCATGTTTTGAAAGGAAACAATGTTTTAACATTGACATTGCTTGATCGAAAGCGCCTTGCTTTACCAATCAGGTTTTTGTGTGTTGCTTCACAGGTCTCCTTCTGCTGGAAAACTTATCAACTTCACTGTAGAGGACGGGGGTCACGTGTTCCAAGGAGAATCCTACGCTGAGATTGAGGTACGAAGCTCACCATTCTCGTTCCCAGAACCCACGCGCTGGAAAAAAGAAACGTTGGGTCTGGGAACAAGATTGTATGTCAAGCAAGAAGTTGTGAAATAGTATCTTTCACTATCGATAGGAATATTAGGTAGATGACATCTGCGATTTTGTTTTAACATGCAATGATTTACCACAAAACTTTGTCAATGTTGCTTTCTGTTTTGGTTAAACCATCGTGATGTATAGCTTCAACACCAAGCTCGACAATTATACTAACTCTAATTGTGCCTTTGTTTTTAATTACGGTTTTGCGGTAGAGTAGTTCCAAAATATGTCAACAATTGATAATGGCAAGCAAGTACAGAGGTTTATAGTTCTTTAGTTTCGTGGTCAGAGCAGTCAAAGTCTAAATTTTTTGAAGCTAAAAAGCAGTTTAACATGCTGTATTGCTGACCAGCTGAAAACTCAAAATCCAGACTCGTAATGCTCCCACTATATAAAAAGTGCATGCTTTGATGGCTATTTATCCTCTAATACACATTGACCGCGCGTTCAATTGCTATTAATATTATTCACTAAACATGTAGCTGGCAGGAAATACAAAGTAGCGTCAAGCACTACAACTGTTAGGACTAAAGTATGTAGATTTTACTTTTAAGAGTTCTTGATTTTTCAAACTTTATAAGAGTTTTAACTTCTTCGAAAACGTAAACCATTAGTAAATTTGACGACTGGCCACAGAATTTTTGATTCAGTCAAATGTTTTTGGCTTCTATATTTCTATGTCATTTCGTTGTGTGAAGTAGTTATCCTTTGGTAAATTCGTATGCTCTAGGTGATGAAAATGGTGATGCCATTAACGGTGACAGAAAGTGGTTGGTGAGTATATATTTGATTACGCAGTAATAGTAATGGCAAGTGACAAATGGCTATTTAGATAGTGATTGGCAATGGCGATAGCTACTAGAGATCCAGATAGATGGTAATAGTGATGGCGATTGGTGCCATGAGGACGATGTTGTTTGCTATAGTAGTGGCAGTATTAGCAGTGTTTGTAGTGATGGAAAAATTGAATTTTCTTGTTTAAAATAAGGATACTGAAAAGAATGATTTTGTAATTATCTAAAAAGTGTTGGACGTTGGTAGTTGATTAACTTTCCAATATATCGATGTAATATTAAATTATTTTCTTTCAGATTGCAAATTAAACCAATATGAATTTGTTACATATTTATAAATGCAGGTGTCTACAACGGTTTCTTTTCCCGCACTGTTCAAAAAAAAAAGTGTTGGCAGCACAATCTACTTTGTGTTTGTAGCCTTTGTGCTTTAATCCTTTGTGGCATCACCTTAAAGTGTTTTTTTAGGATGTGTTGGCGTAAACTTTCACATCTCTTTGATTTATTCTAGCAGATAGCGGTTACTTTGATGTACTTAATCCCTACTCAATACTCTCCAGTTTGCACTACGTAAAGAATCCTGGGACAGTTCTTGAGCCTGGAACTGTAGTAGCCAAGTTGGAGCTAGATGATCCCAGCCGGGTAACACAGGTTCGTAGAATGCAGACACCACCTTTTGTAATTGCAGTAGGCAGAATGATTGATAGCACCGGTGACAACAAAGATGTTTTCCTTTTGGGATGATCCGGATCTGAATCAATGATTCAAGAATACACGAATCATGATGCATCAAAGAAACTATTCCAATGGCACATCAAAGAAACCATTCCAATAGTGCATCAAAGAAATCATTTCAGTGGCGCGTTAAAGAAACCATTCCGATGGCGCATCAAAGAAACCATTCCAATAGTGCATCAAAGAAATCATTTCAGTGGCGCATTAAAGAAACCATTCCAATGGCGCATCAAAGAAACCATCCAATGGCACATTCATTAAAAACTAAAACTGAAAATGTTTCTTCTCCATTGCCTCTGCTGGCCATAGGAGTTTCAACCTTTATAAGGGACCTCGTGTCCTATTTTTGCTTCTCCTTTTGGGTCAACTATAAATCTTCATAAATAGATAAAAAGATAAAAAAAATTAAAGAATCCACTCTGGAGAAGGATTTGTCGGTTCCTCTGATGCCATAACCCGAGTGATTTTGGATCATTTATCCAGATGCGGATCATCCAAAGGGGTCGCACCCTTTCAAAGTTATTCGATTGTTTCACGATTCGAGTCCGGCTGAATTTTATGTTTCCGCTGTTTCGCTAGCCTTTATCACGTGATAAAAGGTGTTCTTACGTAGCCGTTAGGTCGGCGTCGTTCAGGAGTTGGATCTTCTTTGCGTCTGATGTTTCTCGTACGTAACTAACCAGGCCGTCGGTTTTTGGTAGATACAGCAACAGTGTATCAGAAATAGGAATCTTTCCAGCCAAAAGAGCAGTACCATAGTTGATTGATTGAACTTTTACCATTCGAACATATCGTTACAGATCGTTACTACCTTATTTCGAGTATCTGTTTTTTCAGAAAGTGCTAAATCAAAATATTTCATGTAAAAGTTTTCGCTCGTTTTAATGTAACTAAAATGTCATTTCTGATCTAATAATTGTCGGTTTTCTGAAAACGTGTATTTTTATTTCAGGATGGAAAGTGGTCTTGTTGCAGAGTCGTTGACATTTTCACCAGTTTCATTTATGTGTTTATTTAAGAACCAATTATTCTCCACTTTCAGGCGCAACTTTACACAGGCAAGTTTCCTGAGCCACAAGGACCAGCCACTAAAGGCAGAAAGTCGCACCAGGTTTGTATTGAAGATTTTTTGTTGTTTTGGTTTTTTGTTTTTTTTTTGTTTTCTATTACAAATTTCTCCGCATCTCTTTGTCCCGAGTGGTGTTAGTTCTTGGAGATAGTATGTCACTAAATTTAATCAAAGGCTTTATGAGTCACCTCGAGATTAATATAAGTTTAAGAGCAGAATTCTCGATAATTTGGTGGTGACCTCAACTTGTCAGTTGCTACTTGAAAAACAACTATGTCTATATTTATGCAAATTCTGTTAAGTGGGTGGTAGGTTATCAGCTATAGAATCGAACGACTGGAAAGGTCGAGAGTTCAAGCCCGGGTTGGAAGCAAAAATTAGGGCTATTCCTTATAAACATCTATAATTTAATGCATATATAATTCCTCGATTAAAAGTTTACAACCGAGTGAGCTAATTCACTGCACTGCTAAATCTCATCGGTAACTAACGTCATCCATGAGGTAACAAGGAAAGGACATCTTGCTAGCCACTTGATAATTTGGAAGAAACGCTTTCGAACTTTTTTTTCAGTTTAGGTTTTGCATTACAATACAGTATAAAAATTATATGACTTTCCGCACCTCTGATGATTTTGCCAAACCCTTCATCTTCATATTCACCAAACGGTATGCTCCAAATTCTCCCAACTAGAACTCATACTTTTGATATTACCAGTTTAGGAGAATTTTGCTTTTCATCTTCAGTACATTAGTACGTGAAATTTAGGCGACACGTTACTTTAGCGATTTTAAAAAATCCGTATTTAGCGACACTTTGATTTAGCGATTTTTTGTATATTTTGAACATAAGTCTCTTAATTTTTTCGCGATATGAAACTTTTTGCCGAATTAAAGTAGTACGTAAACTTTTGACCATTTGTCTCATGAAGTGGCGGTTTATATCACGAGTGACCCCATTCTAAATTCGCTAAGTTGAAGAGTCTCCCAAATTTTTGTAATTAATTCTTAGTTTTGTGTTTCTATTATTGGCTGTCGACAATTTTAAAATATGCCCCCCCTCTCCAATAAGCCCCCCCCGTCTTGAAGGTCTAAGAATAATTAAACCTCCTGGGGGCTTATTAAAGCCTTTACAGTATAAATCCATTTTCAGTAAATGCTGTTGGTAATTTCTTGACCACGACCAATCGATTTTCGTTTAGATCTTCCAAATGACGAAAGAGAAGCTCCAGCACACCATGGACGGATACTGCCTGGACGAGCCGTACTTCACTGCTACATTGAAAGACAGTGTCAACACTCTGATGAAAGCCCTAAAGGACCCAGCCCTCCCTCTCCTCGAGTTACAGGTGAGTAGGGCTGAAAATAAATCAAGGGCTTGGTGAGAATGAGAAGGCTGGTATTACGGATGAAAATGACAGTGGCACAGTGATAGTTACTATGATGAAGACGGTGAACTTATTGGTGGTGATGGTATTGATAATATAATTGAAATAAAAAGTCAGTGATTTCAAATACGATAAATGATGGTGATGATTAAAGTGGGAAGGACATTCAAACTGGTTATAGCTTAGAGCATAACCGTGACATGGGCTGTAACTATTAAACTAGCAGTAAAGTTGAGGGCAACTATTTGTGATACTTCTTTAAACAGCGACGTTGACAGTAAGTTACGATTGGAATGACTGAAACTATCGCGATGGCATTGACATTTGCTGTGCCTCATAGAGTAAGAAAGCATTCATTTACTGTCAATTTGCTTGCACAATCTCACAGGAAATGATCTCGTCAATATCGGGTCGAATTCCGGTTCCAGTCGAAGATTCTATAAAGAGGCATCTTGCAAGCTATGCAAGCAATATTACATCGGTTCTGAGTCAATTTCCAAGTCAACAGGTAGATCCATCAAAACTTTTGATAAATATGATGACTTAGATGCTAGTGATAATGTTTGTGATCGATGTCAATCACTTGGTTTATTACTAGATTGCCAACGTTGTTGATGCTTATGCTGCAACGCTGACGAAAAGGAGTGAACGCGACGCATTTTTTCTCAACACTCAGAACATTGTACAGCTTGTTCAGAGGTACGTTGCACAATAAGTTGCGTAAAATAATGAGCTCTTAGCTTTATCTTTGGAATCGCTTCGAGCTATACTCATTCATCATCAGTAGAGTAGACAGTCCTTTTCAAAATCACACTCTTTAGCCTGGTTTTCATATATTCGTTCAATTCGTTTCAAATTTTTCCGAAATGCTTGAGACGACTTTAAGGGAACTAGATTTATAAGAACTAGATTAGCTTACTCTCATCCTAGGAGGATAAGTAAAAGGTTCATTTAGCGGGTGCTTTTCCCTAGTTTTGTTCTTCTAACAATTGGCACCAATTGGCAATTGGCGCCTTTAGAGCGCCTTTTATTGTTTTTCCAAGCGGTTGAGTGAGGGTATCCGGGCAAAAGAAGCTTGTTCTAAATTTATATACAGCTTAGCCGACTGGGCTTAATTTTGCAATGTGTGTTGTTCAAGGGCACAGCATAATGGTTTGACAAGGGCTTAAAATCAGAGGCCTTTGGCTGCGAGGGAACACGCTAAAATTTTCCCCTGCGTCCCATCCTCTGCGAAGTATACTGTATATTCAAGGCTTAAAACAAACCAGCGCAGGACAACATGGCTAGTGAAGAGTCCATTTCTTTGACTTGGTTGGACAAATTATTACCAAATGATCAGATAAACTTTAGGCACTTCAGAATGTGGTTGAGCAAGGATCATTTTTGGGTGGGCATCATCTGATTTGTGAAGGTTCTTTTCAAGTCCCATTATGAGAAACCTAGTACACTGTGAAAAGTAACCATGCCCCATTACTACGTTCCAAATTGTGTCGATTCCTCCTTATCACCACAAACTCTCATTTTTCTTTTTTCTTTTTACTTTCTTTACACTTGATTTTTTTGTAAGGTATCGGAATGGTATTCGTGGTCACATGAAGTCTGTGGTCCTGGCATTACTCCGACAGTATCTACAATCAGAGTTGATGTTTAGCGAAGGTACTTTTCTTTTCGTTTTTTTGAAATTATTTCTCTTTATAATGTTAACCAAAACAAAAAGCAGTGACAAATAAAGATAAAACTAAAGTTGTTATGATAGAAACGGAAGAAAGGAAGCGCGAAGGCACTTACTCTTAGGCAATGTGATTGTCGTGAACAGTACACGCGACATATAAAAGATAAAACACACACACCTGGATAGATTCGACAGGTTTTAGTAACGTTTTGTTCAAGTTCTCTAAGTTTAAACATCCTACTCGTTCGCTCTCTCACACTAGTTCTAGTAGTTACATTTTTGTTAGGTTAAACTCTCAAGCATGTGCTTACTTCCCTTTCCGTGATATCACTAACCGCTGTCAATCTTGGCTTTACCTTCATTTGCACTAGGGTAATCTGTTATTCTTTAAAAATCAAATGTTAGCTTATCAAATTACTTAGTCTCTAAAAACATACTGTAGACCACAATTTCTAACATTCTCTCCTATTTGATTCCTGGGGGAAGCAAATACAGAGTTAATAAAGGTATATAAAGTTCATAATTAGTTCATAGTTCATAATAATGACTGTAATAAAAATCTAACAAAACAAACCAAAACAAGGTTAAAAACTACTTCAAGTATTCTTAGTGTACTGAGACTATCAGCTAAGTTTGTAACGTTCTCCGTGATTATAAATGTTCAATGCTTCAACAATCAATATAAAATATAAATGGAACAAAATACACAAATTTCACTCTCATTCAGTCAGTCCTCCAGTTCCTCGTCAGAAATGTTCTGCTGAATACGCAGGTTAGCTGCGGCTGCTGCATCTCGCTTGGGTCTAAACACCGGGGCGTTGACATTCATACTTGGTTTGGGCGCGGGTGTGGTCATGTCACAGGACAGTTCCAGGGGGTAAAGGTGCTGAATTGTGCGCTCGAGATAACTCTTTCCCGCACGCAGCTTAGCAACTCGCACTACTCCGTCACAGCCTGGAATCAGTTGCTCCACGACGCCGAGTTTCCATTTATTTCTGTTGCGTTCGTCTGACTTGATTATAAACACGTTACCTACGTTCAGCGTGAGTTCCTTTGTGTTGTGCTTCAGGTTGTGTCTTTCTCGTAGTCCTTTCAGGTACTCATTCGTCCATTTTCCCCATAGCACGTCCTTGCATCTCCGTAGGTACCTTGCGCGTCTGCGAAGCTCAGATTCATCAAGGTTTTGGTCGTCTCCCTCCGGAATTAGGTTCGGGAGTCCAAACAGTAACGATTTTGGAGTTAGGGTCGGTAGCTCAACGTCGTCTTCAACATAGCTCAGGGGTCGGTTGTTTAGTGCTACTTCGATGTCTAGCAACACCTCTTGTAGTTCGCACCAGGGCAGATAGCTCTGACCAATACTCTTGTAAAGGGCTTGTTTTACAAGGCTCACCATTCGTTCGAACTGTCCACCCCACCAGGGTGCTCTTCTGACGTTAAACTGCCATTTGATCTCGTTCTGTGATAGCCAGTTGTGCAACTTCTCGTCGTTCATTACTCCTTGCAGCCACTTAGCTGTAGCAACGAACGTCTTAGCGTTGTCTGAGTAGACCTTTTGAGGTCTACCCCTGCTGGCGATGAGTCGTTTCAAACTTCTCAGGAATTCTTCAATTTCTTGGTTGGGTAGCAGTTCTAAAAACAGTCCTCTGGTTAAACTGCATGCATACAATATAATGTACGCTTTGCCTTCCTTCTTGCTCCCCTTGTTGTATCTTAGTGGTCCCGCGTAATCCACGCCTATGACTTGATATGCCGCTGTGCCTTCAGTTCGGTCCTTGGGTAGGTTGCCGGAGTAGGTACTGCAACTGGTGCTGCTCGAAATCTCTTGCATGTGAAGCAATTCTTGAGTTGTCGCTTGGTCAAACTTCTAAGTCTGGGAGTCCAGAAGCTCTCTCTGAACTTGGCTATGGTCAGTCCCACTCCCCCATGACAGCTGAGTCTATGGGAGTGAGTCACTAACTTTTCGATACAGATGTCGTTGTCTGGGAGATAGATAGGGTAGTGACCTTGAATTCTCCCCATACATCTGTAGATTCCTTCACCATCCTTCTGAAGGTTCAGTTGTAGTCGTTGTTCCTTGAAACTGGTTGTTTCCACGCACCGGGATTGAACTCTCCTCACCCAGAATTTCACTTGCTTGCTTGTCTCTTCTGTAGTTAAGGGTCCTTTGATTCTTTCCTTGCTTTTGCGTCTGGCGTTAACTACAAATCTATACACCCAGCCGGTCACTCTGATTACTTTCCAGTAGTCGTACTTCTCAATCACTGAATCAAGTTCATCAGTGTCTGGTTGTGGCTCTTGTACAGCAACAGCAAACAGCTCTTTCATTACTTTGGCTTCTGCGTTGCTCTCCTCAGTACTGTGTGTCTGGATGTCTTCTGGCCATCTCTCGGGGTCAGACAACCAGTCAGGTCCATGCAGCCACATGGTTGATGAGTGGTCTACGATACCACCCCTGCTCGCTAGGTCTGCTGGGTTCTCATGAGTACTCACGTGACGCCATTCGATGTAACTCTTCTCCTGAATCTTACGTACTCGGTTGGAGACAAACTGCTTGTACTCCCCCTTCACACGTATCCAGTGAAGAGGCACGGAACTGTCTAGCCAGGCTACGGTGCGATCCACAGGGAACCCAGTCAAGGCTCACTTCACATTCTCTAACAGGTTACTCGCCATATGACCTGATACGAGCTCAAGGCGCGGAATAGTTAGTCCTTTCTTCGATAGACGAGACTTGTGGGTCAGTAGATTTTGGCTGGTGCCCGATGGTTGACGCACTACGCCGTGTATAGCCGTTGCTACTCCTTTTAGACTTGCATCGCTCAATGCGTGTAGGTCGATAGCTAATACTGGCTCATTTGACTTTGCCAGACTTCTAGTTGCAGGAACATGTTGCGGAAGGCTGCGCTCCCATCTTGATAACTTGTTCCTCAGTTCATCTGGTAGTTGTGTATCCCAGGCTACATTCAGATCACAGGCATCCCGATACAGCAACTTCCCTGTCAATGTAGTTGGCGCGACTAGGCCGAGGGGGTCGTAGATCTTGGCTACTTTGGCTAGAACACCACGTTTGGTAGGTTCAGCTGCTTCTTCTGGGAAAGTGACGTGTATAGTGTCACTTGTCTTATGCCATGGTAGGCCTAGAAGCTTTGTTTCTCCTGACTTCACTCCCAGTTGCTGTTTGGCATAGCTCGGTTGAATCTCGTTATCAGTTTGTGCAGTTTCTGTCTCTAGTTCTGGCTCATTTGAATGCCATTTGTGCAGTTTGAATTGAGCTTCACTGAACACTTCAGTCGCTACTTCTTTCATTTGGCGGGCTTCCTCAGTAGATTTACCTCCTATCAGGTCGTCAATGAATATACACTTCTTGATCTCTTCAATCACGTGTGGGTAAGGGTGTGTAGATTTGCTCTGTTGCAAATTTTCCTTTATCACCGCGTTCAGAAGAAATGGGCTTGGTGATAGCCCGAACAACGCTCGCGTGAATCTAAGTGCTTGAACTTTTTTGGTCTCAAGATTCTTCAGCCAATGGAACCGGAGTGCATCTCTTTCACACTCCTTGATACGTACTTGGAGGAAGGCTTGTTTCAAATCTCCTGAGATGTTGACAGCGTGCAGGCGATTTCGGACCAACACGTCCCATAGCTGGTTTTGTAAGGGCAGTCCAGTCTCTAAACATTGGTTCAGGGACGGAGACTTGTCATTGGCGCGGGCCACGCATCATACACGATCCTCATCTTAGTTGTCTCGGCTGACTCGCGTATCACAGGCTTATGAGGAATGTAGAATTCTCTTCCCTTCACTTTGTCACCAGCGGGCTCTACAATCCCTTGCTGCAGTTGATCTTGAATGATTTCATCATACCGCTCCAGGTTTTCTTGCTTCTCGAGTTTGCGCACTAACCCGTTCAATCTCCTCAGGCTACCTTGTTTGTTGTTTGATAAGAATGGATGGTTCGCACGCCACGGTAGTCCAGATTCGTAGTAACCCTCCGGGTGCCTGACCAGTTGTTCTTTGAACTCTTCATACACCACGTCTTGGTCTCCCGGCGCCGAGTCCTCGATACCCAATACGTCAAGCCGACAAAGTCGCTCGTAATCGCAGTTGGCGGTTTGTGTTAGCAACATATTTGTTAGATCAGTTTCTTTCCCGGGCGACAAGATTGTCCATCCGAACTTAGTTAACTCGGCCACAGGCTCTCCCGGTCGTCCGATCTTAGGTACTGTTTCTGTTTTGATTTTAGCGTAGTCGCTAGCGCCAAGAATGATGTGTATAGGCAGTTGGTCTTTCTCGTCTTGATCATTCATGCGTACATCTATCAGATGGTTGACATTGCCGATCAGTTCACGATATTTTGGATTGTTTATAGTCAAAAGTTCTCCACGGTCAACTTTGGTCACTTCCGTTTGCAGATTAAACTTTCCGTGAACATCATCAATTTTCATGTTATATACGCTGATAAGTTTGTTTGTAGCCCCGAGCATCATTTCGATTCGTTTCAGTTCCTTCCTTTGAGGTCGGACTTGGAGGCGTTCTAAAAGTGCGGCTGACGCGTAGCTACTTCCGGCACCAGTGTCTAAAGGAGCTTGACAGCTAATGCCATTAACCTCAACAACCACAACCGGATATGTTACTGCCCCCTTTCCCACATCTGACGTAGTTAGCAGTGTGGTTTTGGTTTTATCACAAATAGAAGTATGGTGACCAGATAACTTGCATTTTTGGCATACCGATCGTGATTTGCATTCTTTTGATTTGTAAAACGGACGAGCGCAGTTATAGCAGAGTTGTTTTAGAGTTAGTTCTCTCTTACGATCAGCAATGTTGACTACTTTAGTGCACTCAGACGATTTATGATCAGACATATCACAATATACACATCCCTTGGGCCCCCTCCCCTCTTCTTGTCGGGTGTTGAAATTCTTCCCACGTTTTACATGCGAGTGTGATTGAAATTTCTCATGGGCCCTGTCAAACTTGTGGTTGAGTTACTGGATTTCTTTCCACCCACTTTCTTAGCGCCTCGACTAGCTTGGGAAAGTCCCAGGACTGCCAATTTTCATCGGTTCGCACCAGATCTCCTCTAATTCCCTCTAGCTTATCAAGTGTGGCACGTACGTAACCCATCACTTTTCTCAGCTTGCCCAAAGCTTCTAGCAATTGAACGCTGGATAAGAGTTTTTCGTAGAAGTTAAGAATTTTGGCAGGCTGAGATCCGTGAACTGTTGGTAAAGCTAATAAGTTCTGAACATAAGAGTTAACAATTTCAGAAGTTTTGCCATACCTGGACTTCAGGATGTTTCTTGCCCTTTGATATCCCTCAGTGCTAAATGGCAATCCATCGATACACGCCCTGACTTTTGGCTCTACAAGTTCCTTCAAATAAGCAAACTTGGTGACTGCGGGAATATCAGCGTCGTTGATTTCAGTTTCAAATTGATTCCAAAAACGCAGCCAATCCGCGTGGGCGCCATTGAACCTAGTAATAACCAGTTTTGGCAGCTTCGCATTCACTTTAGCGCTTCCGTCGGTGCTTTTTGAAGAAATCTTTTCCTTTTTCTCATCCATTTGCTTGTCGTAGTGAAGCATCTGCTCTAGTTGCTCCTTTTCAAATTTGAGTTGTTCTTCTCTCTCCTTCGCTTTCTGGGTTTCTTCTTTTCTCCTTTTAAGTCCCGAGTCTTTCAGTAGTTCCATTGCCTTCTCGGTTTCCGTAATGGCTTTCTCAAACACTTCGAGTGAATTTAGAATTTCTGTTGTCCAGTCCTTTACTTCTTGTGGCTATTTTGCAGCCAGTTTTTTCTCTTGCACTTTGACTTTCAGTTCGTGTATTTCCTCCAGAAGACCCCTCATAGTTTTAAGTTGTCGTTCTAGTCCACTAAGTTTTGCTTTCGCGATAATACCGGGCGTTTCATCATTTGTAAGTTTTAGTAGTTGGATTTTTGTCTGCAGTGCTTTCTCAAGTTTCTCAGCCATTGCGAGTTTACGTGCCGTCGGAGGTGCCACTTATGTCGTGAACAGTACACGCGACATATAAAAGATAAAACACACACACCTGGATAGATTCGACAGGTTTTAGTAACGTTTTGTTCAAGTTCTCTAAGTTTAAACATCCTACTCGTTCGCTCTCTCACACTAGTTCTAGTAGTTACATTTTTGTTAGGTTAAACTCTCAAGCATGTGCTTACTTCCCTTTCCGTGATATCACTAACCGCTGTCAATCTTGGCTTTACCTTCATTTGCACTAGGGTAATCTGTTATTCTTTAAAAATCAAATGTTAGCTTATCAAATTACTTAGTCTCTAAAAACATACTGTAGACCACAATTTCTAACATGATCGAGACACATCATACGTACTCATTTGTATTGTATTTTTGTTTTGGTATGTCCAGTTTAAATGACTATAACATTGTATACTTGCTTCCAGGAATTGTGCTGCATTTTCGTTACATTTAATAGATGTCAGATAACCTCTTAATAAGAATTTTTTGACATCGTGTGGTCAGCTAAACAGCAAATGGTATAAAGATGAAGTAATGATGTAGAAAGAAGGAAAACATCGTTACATTGAAAAAGCGCAGGGTAGGGTAGTCAGGATGGCCGAGTGGTTAGCGCTTGTGCCTCCCACCTCTGTGATCCCGGGATCGATTCCTGGGTTCGCACGTGGGCTAAGATTTGTCGATCTTCTTCTGACTCCGAGGGTTTTTCTCCGGATTCTCCGGTTTTCCTCCCTCCACAAAATCGACTTTCACGCCAAATCTGTGCAGTCGAGCGATTAAACATAAGCCACTGGCTTAGGAGAATGGACAACTGCGTAACCACGACGATAAATAAAGTGAGTGAGTAAAGGGTGTTAAAGGGTCGAGGAAGTTTAACATTTCCAGCTGGATTTTTTTCTTTTTTAGGCAATTTCGAGAAGTGTGTAACGAAGTTACGAGATGCAGCCAAAGGAAAAGACTTATCATCAGCAGTTAGCGCCATTTTCTCGCACATCAGTGTTGCTAAGAAGAACCAGATTGTTTTGATGCTTGTGGTAAGACACACGGATGACATTTTCAATGAATTCAGTTATTTTTATTTGCAGTTTTTTGTGGCTCTACTTATCGATCAAACAAACAAAAAACAAATAAATAAATAAATAAATAAATAGATAATCATCCACTCATCGTCAAGACACTCTAGGACATACCGCAAGTAGACTTGACTAGATTCAGTGCTTGCTTGCAATTGTCGAGTTTTTGTTTACATTTTTTGCCTCATTAGCATACGTACTCTTCTTTCTAATTCAGCTACAGAAACAAAGCTTCTGAATAATGAAATGTTTCTGCAGAACAAGCTTTCCTGAAAATATGAGACTGATATGCTGAGTAATCTTTCCAAGGTATCGTTTTAAAAATTGGAAACTTTACAAAGAGTGTATGGCTCATCGTTCTGCCTCCAGCTGTTTTTGCATTTTTTTGAGTGGTAATTTCTTCTTTGAGACTACACCGAAAGTTCGGTCACTCATTAATTTTGATAAGATTTTTCAAGTTTTAAAGTCAGTTGTTGTTTATCTCTGTTCTTTCTATGACATAAGCTGTATGCTAATGAAGCAGAATGAAAACAATGACGTCAGCTGAAACTCGCCTATTGGTTCAGGCGGATCAGGTGAGGATCACGCAGAGCCACATGCACTCCTCGACTGCCTATTTTCTAGCATTCATGTTTTTGTTCAATATTTCTGAATGCATATGCATTCAGTAAACCTCAACATTGGAACCCAGTCTTCCTTCATTTTAGGACCAGCTGTGTGGCCGAGAACCTGGCCTCACTGAGGAGCTCCAGGCCATTTTACAAGAAATGACAACACTCAATCGCCAGGAGTATGGAAAAGTTGCCTTGAGGGCAAGGCAGGTAAGAACACTTTTTGTGGTAATAACATTGATGATTGTAGCATTGTTGATAATGACAATGTGCTTTCAATGATGATATCAATGCTGATGATAATGATTCTGGTTTAAGACGGGTATGACGACAAAATATTCAAGTTGCCTCACGTTGAGTTAGTTTTCATATTTTAAGTTTTTGTTGTGTTTGAGAGAATACATTGCTATTTAAGCCATTCCTGTTGGCAGATAGTTGAATTGACAGACAGAAGGGCGGACAAAGGGACGAATGGACGGACAGCTGGACGGACGGACAGAAAGAAGGAAAAATAAAGGCGGACAGATAGACATAGACAGACATAAAGAATAGACAGATTGACAGACAGATACTGTCTTGAAATTGTTAGCTTGGCTTATAACAGATTTTGTTTTAGGTGCTTATTGCTTCTCAACAACCTTCGTTCGAGCTTCGTCATAACCAAATAGAATCGATATTTTTGTCTTCCATTGACATGTATGGGAACCAGTTTAACCCCGAGAATTTGCAGGTATGAAGTCTTAATACCATTTCAATGATTAAATAAGTGAGCAAGCAAATGAATGAGTGAGCGATTGGTGAATGAATGAGAGTGCAAATGAAGATTGAATGAATAAGTGAATAATTGAAGAATAATTTGTGAATGAGTTAGTGAGTGGGTGAATGAATGCGAAGATTGGGCTAATCAAAGAAAGAATAAGTCAATGTTTGAACAAAAAGATGTACAAACAGATTGATCACAAAAAGATTGAGTAAAAGGTATTTCAACCCTAAGAACCTGCAGTCTTAATTTCATTTGCTATTATATGAACGAATAAATGAATTAATGAATAAGCATGAATGAGTTAGCGAGTAAACTGGTGAAGAGACGAATGAGCCAGTCTTTGTTGTTTTAGCCATACCTGTTGTATGCATTACCTGTTGGTAAAACATACACAGTTTGTCTGTACAAATTTAAATTTGAATGGAGAATGATTGAATAAACCAGTGAGTGAATAAATGAGCATGTGAATGAGTTAATGAGTTAATGGTAAATTGATAGATGAATGAGTGAATGAGTGAATGTTTGAGTGAGTAAATTGTAAATAAGTTAATTAATGAATAATTCTGGAATCTGTTTGTGTGATGAAACAATTTAAATTTTTTTTCTGGTTAAAACTTCACAAGAGTTTTCGACCTGAAAATGCCCTGTTTAGAATTATTTTAAAATATTCACAAATGTTACAAGTGAATTGTTGTTGTTTTTTTTGTTACCCTCACTCTGCACCTCCAACATCGTTCTCATTGTTTTTGTAGAAACTCATTCTGTCAGAAACGGCCATCTTCGACGTTCTCCCAAGTTTCTTCTACCATGGTAGCGAAGTTGTTCGAATGGCGTCATTGGAGGTTGGTTAATCTCGCATTGTTAGTATTATTTTGTACCGGGTCCTTGAATGTGTTGAGACTTAGCGGTGTCATATGTTTTTGTTATAACACGGCTTTTCAGTTGCATGGAATTGGTATTATGGCAGAGGGAAAGATAGTTTCAGAAGTACAAGTGTGAACGCTGCCAATTTACGTTAGTATACAGAGTTTTGCCCCTACTGACGTGGTAGATCACACCACACTGTTCTCCGGGAGAGAACATCTTTGGGTCTTGTCAGGCGATAGAGATATACTTCATCCTCCGGAGACCAGTGTGGCATGATCTACAACATCAGTTGCGGGAGATTTAACGCCACATACATCGGAGAAACCGACAGACGCCTCCAAGTGGCTGAACACAAAAAATTGGTGGAGATGTCCGATCGAAAGTTTGCACTTCAGTGCAAGCGTGAGGCACCACTCACATCATTGATTTGGACAGTACCAGAATCATCACACGCGATGAAGACCTCGTGGCTTCTCTTACAAGGTCGTAGAGTCAGTTTTGATCCACCAGAAGAGCTCTAGGATGAACCGGGACTGGGGATACCTACTCTGCCAAGTCTACAAAGTACTGCTCAGCCGTTCAACATCGTATCGAGGCCAAGAAAACTCTACATCGATAAAGGGCTCTTCATAGAGCTCCAAAACTTTGCACTTTCTCAAATTATATAGCTGGATAACCAAGAATATTTTGTGATGCTCAGACGAAGGGCTAACGCTCGAAACGTCAGCTTTTCCCATCATCTCACGGCGACGACGATTTATTTATCATATAATACTTCAAGTTTATATTACTTGCCGATGAATTCAATAGTTTTTTTTAAAGCTATATACCTAAAGCAAGAATATTTTAATTTTTGTAATATCTTTAGTGTTGTACCTGTAATTATTGTAGCTTGTCTTGTTAATACATGGCCAGACGAATCCCGTAATCTGATTGGCTGCTGGGAGGGCAGACTTATCGTGTAACGACTGTTGGCATTTTAACGTTTTCTGTTTTACCGCTCGGATTATATTGCACTTTTTTATTTCAAATTTTGTATTTGAATTCTATAAAATATAAAATAAAAACTTGGCAAACTTGCTCGCTCGGTCATCATTGGTAAAATTTTAGACCTCAGTCTTGTAGTATGTGCGCTCGGTCCGTACGTCAAGCTCTCGAGATTTGCAAGTAAAGACCTAACTATCTCTTGATAAGCATTAATCATTACTACTGCCGTTCTTATATTAAATGTTATTGATATAGTTGGACTTGTTGATGTACTGGTCACACAGACAGAGCTCATTCAACCTGAGTTAAATTAGTTAAATTATAAAGCATTCCTTGTGGTTTTTAGGTGTACATCAGGCGTGCGTACCAGGCGTACGAACTCACGACGCTTTATCATGAAAAGGTTAGTAAGCACAAGTATACTTTGTGGTTCCTTCGGTTATATTTTATTTTCCTTTGTTTTTGGATACGGTAATGTACGATAATGAGTTTCATACATAGGAAAATAAAGTTAAAACCAAGGACAAAATTGAACTACAACATATACTCAAAAGAAAGTTTGAATTTTTTGCCAACGTTGGTTTCTTCATAGGTAATATGTGTTCTCCTTCCTTTGGATGTATTAATTTGCAGTGTCTTTTTGATCTTGAGCTCAGTTCATAATATCATTGTTCTTACACGTCTGGGTTTCTGAGGGCCCTCGATCTTCAGACTATGAATCACATTCATTTCGAAAGGTAACAGGTATCTTGCACTAAAGTGCTCCAAAAAAAGTTTTTAGCTGAATGTAAAGTAGCTAACAGTCAAGAACTAGCTTCCTCCAATTAGCAAACAAATTAGACAATTTTTTTGAAACCACCATGCCTGAGTGGAACATTCTGCTTGAAGAGAACGTAACCAGCTCTTCGGTAAACATCTTTGCAAAGAAGCTAAAAGTGGAGTATTCTGAAACCACTCTGCCCCCTCTCTCCTTGGGCCATTGTTTAGAAACACTGTTTAGTAAAAAACAGGTCAAGGAAAGTCAGTAGTAACTATTCTTAGAAGTCTTTCAACTGTTATGGAATTGTATAACGTGATTAATATTTAAAATGAGTTAATTCAGAGTTGGAAGCAGGCCAAAATAGACTCATTTTCTTTTGTGTTATATCCAGTTGGAGGAGAACTTTTTCATCATAGAATTCCAGTTCATGTTGCCAGAAAGCCATCCACACAGGTTAGTAATTGCTTTGTTGGGCTTTTTCACACGATAAGTGGCTCTTCTTTTAATAACACTAAGGATAAAGGTACCGAGTATTTCATTTGGTTTTGACATACTATCATTAGCATTATTTTTGGTGACTATCACTGAAACTAACCTTGTATCTTTAGTACTTTGACCCTCTCAGTCCCAAACACTACAGATGTCTTGTTAAATTAATTTGTCTAACCAGTTCAGGATAATTTAGCAAAAACGACTTATGTTTTGGAGTTACATCCTCCTAGTGATAACAAAAACGTTCTTCATTTGATAAATTCCCTCTCACAAGAAACGGTTTGTTTGTAACAGTTATGTAAGGAGAAGTTGATAACGATTTGCGTCAGGCTGTGACCATTTACTCGTAGTGCCGTTTCGTGAATGATTTTTTTGGAGCCATAATCTATTGCCAGAATAATGATAGAGGCACTGAACCTAACAAACTCAAAGTTACTGCGACATATTTAGTCAAACTTGATACCAAATTTGATTTTGCTGGGAAGGAGTTTTGTTTTAATGTAAAATGAAGTGTTTTTTTTTCATTTAAAGATGTTCAAAGGCGCTTTACATTGATCAGTTTACCCCCAGCAATACATCAAAGTGGTCCATGTATGCTGGTATTCATTTTATCGACCCTGAAAGAAAGGAAAACCGAGTGAATTTTAGCGGGAAAAATGGTCACCCAGGTATTCAGTCCTCCACTATGCCGGGGATCAAACCTAGGACCTTGGGATGTAGGGGGGGGGGGGGGGAGATCTTACAGCCTTACAGAGTGAAGCTGAAAAGCAAATATCAAATTTGATTTTGCTGGAAAGGAGTTTTTATTTATACTTGATAAGCACGAGTTTGATATAAGCTTCTTGTATACAGACCTTACAAAGTTAGTCTGAAAAATGTGTAATTGTCTCTCAGGCAGAATGTAGTCCAAGGTTAGTGGTACTCGGTGTTGCTTATGTTGCACATTAACGCTATAAGTGTAAAGTACACGTATCTTTCATACATTTGTTAGGTTTCCCGGCAGGATGTGTAGAACTGTATCATTTGTTGTGCTTTTCTTGTTAGCTGAAGGATTTTTTTATCGCCCAGATTTATTTCCAAGACCTCCTGTTTACAAGTACATAATATTTACTCCAATAAATCCGTGTATTTCGCCTTACTAACAAACTGTTTTTGCGATAGGGCTCTTCAGAAAATTCCCTCACAGCGAACCGTACTTGCGATGCCGAGGGTAAGATACAAGTGACACTTACTAGTTATGGTCAACATTTCTGCGCATTCACGCAGGTTGAACCAAGTCCTTTAGGACCTACCTGCTTTTCTTCTCTTCCCCATCGCTGCTTTTCTCGTTTAATTCGAGTGATTTGTTTTGTATTTACATATGTTTGGCTGTCAATAACATTTCAAGTCCAACACTCCCTCAATCTTCGCTTTTGCTTCTCTTACTTATATCGAGAATTACAAAATACTTTTCAGTGATTAGTTTTTGGGTTCAAACAATATTTTGGCAAGGTGTTTGAAGAATTTCTACCTGTTGTTTGTGTTAGGACGCCTTTTGCAGCTGCACTTTCACCCCGCTGAATATCTAAGTGTTTGATTAAGGATTCAAAGAAGTATGGTCTAATGGTCTAAATTTTCTGTAGCGAATGCCTTACGTTAAGAGATGAAGCTAGCAGTTCTGCATATTTCGAACCGTAAATGTAAAATGGTTTTCAAAGCTCTTCAAAGAAGATTGGTCTAACGGTCTAAATTCCTTGTAATGAAGTCTTACACTAAGAGATAAAGATAACAGTTATACATACTTGGGCTAGTAAATGTAAACTAGCTTTCAACGTTCTTCATAGAAGAATGGCCTAGTGGTCTAAATTTTCTGTAACAAATACCTTGCAACAATTTAAACGAGCGGAATAGCAATAGTAAGAATAAGTAATACAAATAATAAGTAATAATTATGCATTAATGACGATAACAGGGCGGTAGTTAGCACATGTTTGTACGTTTCATGTTAAGGTGAGAAGTTTAAGTGAAGATCTGGCCGATCTTGTTCATTACCAGTCCCGTGGCTCGTGTGAGAGAACGGGAGTGATGGCCGCCTTTGAAAATATGGAGGAATTCCAGAGGTACGTTTGGCGAGTCAATGTTTTTTAGAACTTATAATTTCTTTATACTATTTTTTTGCTAATTCATCCATTTAGTAGACCAACAATCTTAAAAACTTTTTGAAAAACCTTCTGGTCATTTTTGACAGTTTTGGTCATTCCTTACCAATTTATCTCTTTGACAGAATTAGTATTCTCCCTTGCCCTTCAACCTACCGTAATTATTTGAAAAATTATAACAGTGATTTGTACCCAGGCAATTCAGCCTTTGCTGCCAATAAGGTCTTACGTATTGTGTAATAAAGATATTTATCTACGTTTTAGGGTAAACCGTATTTTTAGTATTTCTATAATCATTGGAAAGGTTTTGGAAACTCATAATTCAAAATTAGGCCAATAAACAGACGTTTTAATGCGTATTTCTGAATTTCTACGCGGGAAATTTTAAGTTGCCAGTTCTTTATTAAGGTGTTCCATTTCGCACACAAAGATTGTATAAATGCCTTTTTTGTCGAGTCGAAACTTTTCTGCTGATCTCCAGTTTATGCTTTTGTTGTGTATTGCCTTTTTTGTCGGAGGTTCTGTCAGTCCTGGAAAGAAGTGTAACTATAGTGGAGTTCTTGGCGGTTCAAAAGTTGCTTAACCTCCGAAGTGGAAATTGTCCTGTTCGAACACTCTGTGTTAATAATAAGAGTTGTTCAAAATCGTTCACAAGAAAAGGGATTCACAGGCGTAACACCATTTTTCATGTTCATTTGTTACAAACTTTTCTGAAACTAGTGACAAGATATTTTCCAATTCTAACACCACACCTGTTAGCAATGGTTTATGAGAATGTTAGTCTTATAAACGTGTAAAATTAATCACCCTTACAGGAGTTTTCCGTTGGTAATGAGTCGTTTCCAACCTTCGCCACCTCGAAGCCACACCCCGCCATTTTCTCCTAGTGGGAAAAAAAGCTTACTCACCCCTTTGTGGGAGAAAGATAAGATGAGTCAGGTATGTCTGGATTATTAATAACTAACTTTTCGTCCTTGTCTGTTTTGTTGTTATCTAATTATGTTGCCACTTCACATAAGCCAAGAATTACTCAACTCTTGAGTTTATCGTTTAAAAAATTACTATGTATTTTGCCTGTTTTGAGAGATAGATTTCTATCAAAGTTTAGCATCCTATCTTTTCTTTTGTCTTTCCAAATGTAGACAAGACAGTATTTTATTAGAGTCACGTTTTCAGCGTTAATAAGAGCTTGTAATATTCGAGCACTTTACGGGGAGGTTATGGAGAATCTGAATTTCAGGTTTGTTGCCTAGTGGGGTAATGTTGGTTATCTCAATAGACATGATAATGAAGATGACAGTTGTCGTTTGAACCACCACCATCAGTGAGGAATGACACCATAACTTTGAACTTTCTCTTTTTCGCAAACATGTTTCGGCAATAGGACCTTTGCCTTCTTCAGTGCAGTAAGAAGATTTTACAGTGAGTAGGATTATAAAAGTTGGAAATTAACATAATAATGT
>JAOBRD020785689.1:3549-13679 GCA_027575215.2 Hydrozoanthus sils
CAATTTCCAATTGGTATTTTACAGTGGTTTTTAAAACGAGGTATTTTTTAGGGTGGAAAATTTTTATTCATTAGTATTTTTTAGGGTATTTTGGGGACTTTTCTGATGGTCATTCCTACCCTTTAAACCCCAGGCTCAGGTGATGACTGAGGCTGTCTGTTGACACAGTAGCCATAAAAACAAAGATTAAATATGTAGAACAACCACTTTTTAGAGTGCCTATTGTTATTATATTGCAAGTCCTACAAAAAACAGAGGATTTGAACATTCAGTTACGTACCATATGAGAGAATGTGTTTATTAAAATTGAATTTTCGTCTATAAAGCAGAAATTATTTTCATACTGTGTTCATATCGATATCAGTATCATAAAATTATACAACAATTCCATCAGCATAGCTCTTCCAGAACTAACAATTCCAAAAAGCATTTTTGTTAATTCCTTCATTAAGATAAAAAGTTGCAAACATTTTGATACTTGATATGCACTTTGACATCAAGACTAAGCACTGAAAAAAATTATTCTTTGAATTATATATTTGCTAAAAGACTTTCAATTTCTGGTTCCAACTGAATTGTGCGAGTTTTTTTACTAAACCGTTTCACTGGTACACCACTTGAATTAATCAAAAACTTATCAAAGTTTCCATGAATATCATTGCGCTTGACTGGGTTCCAGATAATAAAATAGGGATTATTAGAAATTAGTTCTGGGTCATCTTCTGGAAATGGAATTTCTGACTTGAGGTATTCAAAAAGTGGGTGTACATCACTACCATTCACTTCAACAGTGGCAAACATTTCTATCTTAGGAACAAAACCATTCCCTGGGCGAACATACTTCAGGGAGTTCAGGATTTCTGAGTTCTTACAGTTTTGTTGTTTTTTGAATTGATTGCAAGGAAAACCAAGAATTGCGAGGCCCCTGTCACTGTACTTGTCATGGAGCTCATTCATCTGAAAAAAAGAAAGAATAACATTTGTATGACAGTCACAAAGGATCAGTTATGGCACAAAGATTATAATAACTAAAGAAAGAAGGAGAAAGTATCTTTGTTAGTATTATTACCTCGGTAAAACTCCGAATTGTTTGCCCTCAGAGTGTTGCAACATTCTCGACAAGAATCACTTTCCCTTTGTACTTGGTAAAATCCACTTCTTCACCATCTAAAGATTTTGCTGAAAATTGATAGAATGACTGGGCCATGGTTCTTGCATGCTGTGTCTGATAGATGACACAATTGCGATCCACTATTCTCTGAGAGTACAACGAATTTCTCATCAACTTGGTAATTGATCTCAACATCTTCTATCTCAACTTCTGTTACAGTAAGTCTGAAAGACAAGAAAATGGTCATTGTAATAATTATTTTAAAACTACCAAACCACTCACACAGTACTTATTGAACAATATGAAGTGCTAGTTATCACAAATTGAGCATTTTTTTACCTGCAGATGTTTCCAGACAATCTAACCACACTGCCAACTCAAACTGGCATAAGAAATTGAAATTACTTCAAATTTACAGAAGTTTTGGGTTAAAATTATGGTTAGTATAAGAGGCAAATCAAAGGTAAAATCAGTTTTGCTTCAAGTTGTTAGGGAGTTCAAGCAATTAAGAGGCTTCAAGTTATTGGGGCTCAACTGTAATGTTATTTTTAAATTTTTATTGAAATATTTGGAATTTTCAGCACACCAGAAAAGATAATATTAACCTTAGATAAGAGAAAAAAAGCTAAATAATTGGAAAGGTCCCTAACCTAAAAAGATAAACAATCTGAAAACTAAAGCAACAATGCCAAAAGTGGCCTGAAATCCCCCTTTGGAGTTTAAGGAAATTTATGCAAAATGAATTCCAATTTTAAATAAATTTAAGCACAATGAAATACATATTAAGACATTTAGGTGCAAATGACAGAAAACGTTAAGCACAGTGATAAAGTGCAAGAATTATAGGTACAAGGTACTTTGCCCCCCCCCCCTCTCTCTCTCTCTCTTTCTCTTACTCCTTTCATGCTTTCAGTTTGGTTAATATAGTGCTAGCAGCTACTATGTACACAACTGAAGGTACGAGAGATTTTTTCCGCTTGTTACATGATCATCAGACTCAGTCACCCTGGAAAGATTTTAAGATCGTCACTGTCAAAAGATTGGCATGATATCGTCACTGTACATGTGACTATGTGTGTGTGTGCATGGGCGAGCGTATAATTAATCAAAGAGTACGCCCGTTTTACGAAGTATTGCAGAATCTCAAAACTGATTGTAACTTTTTCAGTTACGATGAGCTGGTCGAAATCAATTTTCTACATATTTTACTTACTTGCTGTATAACCAAGCTTTCGACACACACAAAATAACCTTTCCCCCAGTCTCCTGCGCAGCTAGTTAGAGCGAATTTTCATCGAATGGAAATGTTTTAGTCGATAAATATTCGTAAAAGATATAAACAGTTCAAATAAATGGTTGACAATTGTTTTTTTCTGTGGAGTTTCGCTTTCTAACTTGTGGCAGTAGCAACAACTGATGCTTCGAGCTGCAAAGACGAAAAGAATGAGTGAGTGTGTTTGTACCGTTGCATAGAGATAACCTGTCAAACCATTACTGGCGCGGCGTTCACCTGGAATTCTGGAATACAACTGCCACAACGTAACGCCTGGTATATTTGATGGAAGGGTTTTCTCTTGTCCCGCTGAAGAATGCGAGTTCGGTTGAAGAAGAATTCAGCCTTCTGGAACATTTGAAAAGTGTTTTAACGCCTCCATGTAAATGTATAACAGAGAGTGATGATGATTTTGAAAAAGAGTGGTTGAGACGCGGCGGGACAGAAGTTGAAAACCCGTTTCCCTCCAAATCACCTGAAGAGATGCTATGTAGTCAATCAGATCTGGAGCATTTTACATTTTATTTATTTGAGCGAAGATTTGGGTGGTCTGAATATGCAAGTAACACAGACTTTGAAGACGATGACCGAGGAATTGAAAACAATAATGGTCGGCGGGGATCTGGAACTTCGCTACGCGTCTTGGACGAGACAAGATTCAAGGGAAAAATAAATGAGCTACTGGACGAATTTTTAAAATGGTAAGATATATTGAGTCAGAATAATTTGTTGTCAGTTTTGAAATGTTCGTCAAACCATTTGCGTTTTAAATTTAGATAAATAATTCGGAAAAAATTGCGGTTACAATTTGTTGCTAGTAGATTATCAAAGCCATTTGGAAGTTTTAAGAGATCAGACCAAGCTGTCAGCTTTACCAGTTTGTTTACAATGCGAAGTGAGTCTTTTCCGATGAAGGAAATAATCAGTGTAACTTACTAAACGCGATTTCCGATTGATCACTTTGAACAAGTCTTATATCGAATAAGACTGCTGAAAGGCAAAAGAAAAAAATGTTCTTCGATTTCAGAAAGATTTCTTGATAAAATAATCCTGAGATTAAACATTTTTTGTTCGGAACGGATTCCTGTGAAATTAAATTTACAATACAGAACTCAGATTAGGAAGGAAACCAGAAAAATATAAATGCAGTTACAGCGTTGATGAAAAGAGCAGGTGGTTTGATTGTTTTGAAGAAAAATGAAACACAACGTACCAGACAAATTGTATTCGATTTTAGTTAGCCTAAAATACTAGCAATTTCTTGTATGAAGCATTGGATTGCTTTGAAATATCTTTGTGCAGTTGCTAATTAAACGCTGAATGATATGCTTTGCAGATTTTCTAACTCATCTAGCCATACTGATTTCAACTTTTGAAAGTTAAAAAACACACCATCCATTTCACCATTTAGAAACAACTGTTATAACAAAAAAATAAAAAAAGTGAAAGAGTGGATAAAGACTATGCTATAAGTTTTCATTCGTTTTCCTTAATTTTGATTATTTATTGTGCTTGCAGCTCAGACATGAGTAAAAACTACATACATATCAGTTCTTTTAAAAAAAAGTAATATTTACAAATCTTGTATGGAACAGTATTTTATTTGCACCCACAATAAAAAATACAAATAAATACGTAATTACACCTTATATTAGGTGCCAGCCTGCTGGAATAACAAAAATAGCTAATCACAGCCAGCAAGCTGAACAGTGATCATAAATTGCACAGATCTACCAAAGATCAATTCTATCAGTCTTGAAACTAGTTTGGCTCCAACCTCAAATTTTTAAGAGCCATTTAATAACTTTGAAAACAAAATCATTAGTATATCAACATGCAGGGTCTCCGACCTGTTTTTAATTGGACAAAAATATTCTGTGTTTTCTAATAAGCCAGAGCGACACTTCACAAACACAAGTGCGACTCGGGATAAAATGAAACATTCATCAAACTTAACAAAGGAATAAGAATGAATTTCCATCCTGCTTCATTGTGTTCCTTTGTTTTAAGTTTCATGAATTTTACATTTTATCCCAGCTCGCACATGTGTTTCTGAAGTTCTGAACTAGCTTATTAATGTTTTGTTGTTTCTGACTTTGATTTACATAAAGGACTGTAAGCAGGGCTTGAGACTTACAGTAGCCAACTAGTCACAGGCTTGATGAAATGCAGTTTTGGCTTGTGGGTTTTGGTCTTTCACTAGCCAAAATAAATATTTATGTGCACATTTTTAAGTTGGTTCTGGCAAGCAGCCTACATTTCATCTACAGACAACCTAATTTTCAAATTTCCAGGTGGAGCATGCCCCTGGACCCCCCTTTCTTGCATCTTTTGGTGCTCATTTTTTGGTTTATCTCCTTGCTAGATCTCACCCTCCCACATAAAAAAACTGGCTACTGGCCTGAGTTGAAACTAAATCTTCTTCTTGTCTGTTTAGGGGAAAAGAAATGGTTATAAGTATATTTCAATTTTAAAAGGTCTTTAGACATAAAAATCGCTATTCACGAGTATAAAAATATAAACTAGAATATAAAATTCATTTAGAGTATAAACATTTTTATACTCTATCTCTCCTAAAATTGTCTTTAAAAAGTTCTGAATGCTTTTGGTCAAAACCGTCATCAGTGATAAAAGGCTATCTAAGCATTTAAATCTATTTTTTAAACTTGGGAAAAGAAATGTCATCCATCAGATTTGATTGACAAAGGGACCTGTTCCTGTGGAGCCAATTACATCAGAGAATTAAACTAAGAGGTTTTGAGGCAATAGTTGTGTTTTGGCCTCAACTGTAACAAGCTCTTACAACATTGCTTTAATTTGAAGCAGTTAATTTGCTTTTCATGTTTTCTTAGACAGTAAACATTTCATCATAAAGGCTGACTTGAAACTAAGTTTGCTGCTTTTTTAGCCATCATGTTTGGTGCTATTTCCAACTAATTCAGCCCCAAAAGTTCCAAAGAGCAATTAGTGCTAAATTCTCCCAACTAGGAGCCATACTTTTCCTGTTAACAGTTTAGGAGAATTTTGCTTTTCATCCTCAGCAGTTGGCTATGTTTTTGGCATGGTCTAAATGTGGCTAAATGATACATATAGTGTCTTGTGTCTATTTGAAACAGATATATGCATCTATTTGAAACAGGTATGTTGCCCAACCAGTCTTGTCAGTGAGGTTGCTGGAGAGTTTGAAGTACACTATTTCACAAGGTAATTAATGTTCAGGTATTATTTGACATGTATGTTCAATTGAAGTTGAAATTGAGTAAACCAAACCCCCTCTACCAAGGCTTTCAGTCAAAATAATCATTACTAACAATTATTAAAGGTCTTTAGAAATCTAGACTAGAAGAACAAGCTAAAGTCATAAACAGTTATTAAAATCAGCTAGTGAAAAGAAAAAAAACCTACTAACTTTTATATTTTTGACGAATAGACTTAATCTAAAATTACTTTTCTGAAATCTTTTTAAAATCTTGTTTTAGATTCTTCCATTCACCAAGTACTCATTTCAAATAAAAGTTTTTCTGTCCCATTGTCAGCCTGCAGCATAAAGTAGCTGTTCAAGTTTTCAGATGCCTTAGTAATCGTGTAGTTATGAAATGTAGTTACTGACAGACTTAAATACTCAATCATTCATTCATATTAATTTGTTAGAGTTAATTCTCAAGATCATAATTACCATAAGATTCTTATATGATGTTTTTGAATCACAGCAAATTCCATGCCAGTTGTCAGGAGTCAAACTTTTGTTCATGTTATGGAGTGGCTCAGACACACCACAGAGTGGGGCCTTGGTGAAGCAGTCTTCACTCTCACTAAGGTTTGTACATTAACTTTACTATAATCTGCTGTCTTCAGTCTTTGTAATATTCTGCTCTCAGACCTGCTGCTGAGCTGATGGAAAGTAACTGTACTAAAGCATCACCTTAGTTTGTATAAATTTGCAGTCTGGTCTGTGTTGCTGACACTAATTTTATAATATTTTGATCAAGATAAGGATTTTTGTTTATTAAAGCTATTTACATGCACTGAATTATGCTTTGAGCAATGTAAACTTATGATCAAGCAGTGTTTTGAAAAAAGGGAAAAAATTCTGTCTGAGACAGCTTGCAGCAATGATTATAACTGAGACTTGTGTGGAATATCAGAATCAGATTACTGAAAGTTTCATACTGGGAAAAGGCACCGTGGGGGAAGGGAGGGAGGGGGGGGAGGGGGGTAGCTTACTCACCCTCCCTCCTATGTAAAAGGGAGTATCTTTTCATAATCTGTTGATATACTTTATTCTCATTGGCTTGCGCTTGCAATAAAGTTTGTTTTCCCCAAACTTGGTGCCAGTGTTCAGTGTTTGTTAATTTCAAGTCTATCAATTAGGAAAGTGAACTGATCGATGGCTAGATGAGAAGGAGGTTTACAAAGTTTAGTGTCCAAGGAAATTGAAAAGGACCAGCATGAGTGAAGTTTAATATGTTCACTCTTGTTCATGTTGATAGGCAGTATTATATATAGCTAGGTAGTTATTGAATGATTTGCCTTATTTTCAATTTGCAGGATCTTATTGTTCTGGGACTCACCGATGTCTGGTCTGCCATAAGAAATACATGTGTTGCAAGACTATCTCATGTTCTTGATCATTTGGATGTAACACAAATAGAAGTTCTATTTATAAGCTTGATCAAAGTGAGTTTCAGATAACTCCGAATCAATTTGAATTCATATTGTTGTAATCATCTTCATTTATTATTTAGGAAGAGTAGATGCAAGTAATATATTTTCATGTTTGTTTTTTGTGAGTTCAGAAGCTAAAAGCAGTCCAAAAACTTTACCACTTTGTTCTGTATAAAAAATTGGCTCAAGAAAACTAAGCAGTCTCTTTTGTTTGATAAAAAATGTTTAATTAATTTTCATGCCTAGTTAAATCTCATCTTACTCTCTATCTTCTGTGACTATTACATGAACTATTTTACAAAAGTTTGAGGAGGGTGTCATGTTTTCAGGGTACTACTTAATTCAAAGCTAAGCTAAAGTCAAAATCCATTCTTGAGCTAAAGTGGCATATAGGGCCAGTGCTTATCTTCAGCTTCTGTAGTGCTACGTGGATCCATAGCAGGTTAGCCCCCAGTGGAACTGGTACTCAGTTATACAGCTGAGTTGACTGGAACAAAATAAGGTAAAAATTGATGTCTTGGGCAAAAACACAACACAGTGGTCTGACCGGGGCTCAAACTTGTGACCCTAGGATTATGAGCCAAGCATGCTAACCACTCAGCCACTGCGCCAGCAACAACTCACTACTTTCAAAGACCAACAGAAGTTGTTGAACCCTGCAAAGTATAAATTCTTAATCAATTGTCAGAATAACTGTATAAGAAATTAACAGAACAAACTCCTGTATAGCACTTCAAAAATGACTGAAATTGGTGTATATATCTTGTTTGTTGTCTTAGATTTGTCAAGCAAAGGATAGCTCTTGGCAGGCAAAAGAAGGAGCTGTAATGGGTAAGAGCATTGCACAGCACATTGGCTGTTTCACTGCATGGAATTGGTAGCTAACTCACATTTAGTGTTTAAAAAATAAAATATGCGTGTTAAACTTTTGGCATTAGAAAATGAGTTGATTATCAGGGATACACTAAAATAACAGCTGTCCACTTTTAAATTTATGAAAACTGTTTTACCAAGTGTAGACGACTCATGAATTTAAACAGAAGAATAATGCAGTAGTGAGATGAGTTGATCTAATTTGGCTCCATGATGTAAGAAGCTGATGTCAGTTCAAAGAACAAAGTTGTAACAAACAATTTGACCTGAACATTGTTTTAAAAGAAACCAACACTTGAATGAAGGCTCCTGCCAACTGTTGTTTTCACCAAATTGATACAGTTTGGTCAGCAAGATTTGTTTGTGAATGTCCAGGTTTTCATCTTCGAGTACAATGGCAAAGGTCGTTTCTCTTTCCTTTTGGTAAAGCTGTTTAATGAGAGAATTAATCAAAACTCTGCAATATATGGCAAAGGCCAACAAAGTGTCTGAAAAATCCAGTTTATTTGCATTTACCAATTTAGCTTTCTAAATTAACTGGCTTGAAAATATATAAAGCCAGAGAAGAGTAGGAAAAAACGCATGTCTAAAAAACATTGTATGAAGCCATGTAGATTTCTTGTTATTGAATAGTTTTTCACATCTGCAAGAGTTGGCAGTTTTCTCCTATTTTCGGACAGAGTTTAGACATAGACAAACTGGATGTAGTGCTTTTATGTTTGCTCCACCTGTTTAGTGGTTTTCTTTTACAACATTAGAGTCAGTTCTATTATATTTCCTAGTATCCATATTTCTCTCCTGTGTATCTTAGAATTCCCAATATTTCTCAAGGAAAGGTCTTGTTGATAGAATTATGCATATGTTCCAACATAAGTTTCATTTTCTGTGGCACAAGCTAACCTTGTTGATTAAATTTTCTTGAAAGGCATGACTGCAGCAGTCAGGAAGTTCCAGTGGATTGGTCTGTCACCAGATGACAAAGATGGCACAGGGTTTGACAACAAAAGATACGTTCTGAAGGTACAACCCTTTTTCCATTGGTGTTAATTTAACTTCTTGAAAAACCTACATAAAACAACTGATTTGTAAATTATCCAAATGTGTGAAGAATCTTGGTCACTATCAATTATCAATAAAGAGCTTTAACCACTTGCATCTGTTTTTCCAAAATTTTAAGATGGGTGAATTCAAAAATTGAAGAACAGTGGCAGAGCTTATAAAAATCATTATCACCATGATTTTCATACTACCATCTATAATTTTTTTTAAATAGTTGCTTTGTAATATCTTCATAACTTCATATTAAGCAATTTATTCCAAGTGTGAAGTTTATGTTGACATCAGGTTTTTCTTGCATAAGTTTCTGCATCTCTTGGGGGTGCCACTAGGGGCTATCTACTTGGACACACTAATCCACTAATAGACACACTTAGCATCTGTAAACCAACAAAGGATCTGCTAATCATAAAAGATCAAAAAAAGCGTCCTTTTGCTAGCTCACTGTTGGCACCAAAAATATCTCTTTGCTAATCCGCAGTTGACATTTAAATTTGCTAATTCGCTAACTGTTCAATATAAACACCCACTTACTAATCTACTACTGGGGAACATCGTCACCCATCTCCTGATCCACTGGTGGAAACCATTAACATCCGTCTACCGATCAAATAGTGGACACCTTGAACATCCATCTACTGATCCCATAGTGGACACCATGAACATCCATCTGCCGATCCACTAGTCGACACCATAAACATCCATCTGCTGATCCACTAGTGGACACCATAAACATTCATCTTCTGATCTACTAGTGGATACTATGAACATCCTATTTCCGATCCACCAGTGGACACCATAAACATCCATCTGCTGATCCACTAGTGGACACCATAAACATCCATCTGCTGATCCACTAGTGGACACCATAAACATCCTTCTGCTGACCCACTAGTGGACACAATGAACATCCTTCTGCTGATCCAATAGTGGACACCATGAACATCCATCTGCTGATCCACTAGTGGACACCAGAAACATGCATCTTCTGAACTACTAGGGGATACCATGAACATCCTGCCGATCCACCAGTGGACACCATAAACATCCATCTGCTGATCACTTGTGGACACAATGAACATCCTTCTGCTGATTCACTAGTGGACACAATAAACATCCTTCTGCTGATCCACCAGTGGACACCATAAACAT
>JAOBRD020785902.1:0-13678 GCA_027575215.2 Hydrozoanthus sils
AATAGTGTCATTATATATATAGATAATGATGAAATACCAGGATATTCCGGCGCTTACTAAAGTATCATATCTTCATCCCCCCACCGGCCCCTCCCCTAAATCCGCGCTTGTAACTGACAGTTTGACTGTTTCTTTGCCTTGAGCTTTTGATTGAAAAGGTATAATGATAAACGATACGTTACCTGAAACTCGCTTCTGGCTGGCAAAAGCAAAGCTGGGCTTTTCAACAAAAGTAGTGATAAGACAAACCGTCATTTTTTTTAAAAAACCTCAAGAGTTTTTAGTCTCAAGTCGCTGGCAGCCGTTACAACAAAAGTAATAAGCATTAAGATGCGCGCAGACGCGAACACCAAGCAGAAGCCAGAATATAAGTATATAATATAGCAAACATACAAATTTCATATTATCATTGATCCCGATCCCAGTGCTTTAATCCCGATCTTGGGCGTGTCAGGGCCCGTGATCCCTGATCCTCAATACCTCGTTACAACTCTGGGATTGAATTCTTCAAAACGTTTTTAATTCAGTTTACAAGCTAGCAGTTTTGATTAATAGAGTAGGCTCTAGTCTTTAACGGGGTGTCTTTGGAAAACCGCATGCTTTTTTTAGATTTAGAGGAAATGTACATGCATGTGTTGGGTCACAATTTTTTCCAAAAAGCAATAGACCAGAAATATAGAGTATATACCCTATTTCGAACTAAACCGCAGGACTGACGTTTTGCTAACAATATTGAAAGATAGTTAATCAGAACACCGATAGTTTGGAGTTAGACTCTCTTGTTAAATGTATGTTTGTGTCAAACTATTGAGCCAACACGTTGTTGTTTGTGTTTCTGCAGTCCAAGACACAGTTGAAAACTCGAAAAGAGAATTATCGGCTGTTTCCCGAAAGATATCTCTTGTCCAAGACCAAATAACAAAGCAGACCACTTCTTGCAAGAAGTTTAAGGCCGGTAAAAGCAACCAACCAAAACTGTATTAGTTAATCTTAACTCCGTTTGATGCAATGTCCTTTAATACTGGGTGGGATGGGTGAGGGGAACGTGGTACGCTGGACTCTTTATGTTTAACGAGAGGGCGTGGGGGCTCGTCGTACTTGTAGGTAGAAACATGTTAGCCAGTGACAAAATTATAATTCAAAATCATAATTCCAACCTGCAGTCGACAAGTCAGAGCTAAGGCTCAGCGAAATTTTGCAAAACGCCCTGACAAAAAAATACGAATTCCAAGTCGCTCGACGAAATGCCGGGTTTCTTTTGTTGAAAGTATTAAAAACTAGACACATACAAACTGAGGAATGATTGCGGGAATGAATTAATCAAAATTCGTTTTCCAATGCAAGTATTGCAATACTTTGTAGACTTAGATAGGGTAGATACTGTTTGCATTGTGTTTCAGATGTCGAAAAGTTGATTTCAGAAGATCAAGCTCAAACTCACAAGCTGTCAGCTAAATGGAAAAAATTTTCAAACGATAAACAGTGAGTTACTTAATCAGTTTTATTAATTTTCTGGTTATACAAATACAAGCCTTCTTAAAGCGTCTGAAATTTCACTTATGGATTGTTATTTTCACTCTATGATCATTGGCAAAATTTGGCCTTGATTTTTTCTCAATTTTTTTCAACTTTGAACACCTTTTCACCTATTTCACCCATTATAAGTTTATTCGTTATACTTTATAACAAAAATCTTATAAAAGAAGAGGTTTGTGCCTTCTATGTTTGCTTTTAATTTTGTGATTAAAATATCTGCCTGAAACTGTAAATACGATTCTTTTCCTTTGCATTTTGCGTCAATTAAGCAACTTGTAAAATTAAACACAGCAAAATTGTCAGTTCTAAAAATCGTTTATTGAAATTATATTATTCAATTTCAGTAACTCGAAAACTGGCGTACCGGGTTATTCTGATATTCATAAAGTTTAGTATAAATGTCAGTGCAATATAAATATGGCGTAACTATCTCAAATATCAATTTGCAGGCTGTACGACCAGCACAGGATAAATATGAAAAATCATATCACTCTTTTTGATGAGCATGATTCTTTGAGTAATACAGGCCGACAAATCAAGGTACAAGAAGAACTTATTCATGAACTTCAAGACGAATGTAAGTCTGGTTCTTGTGAATAGATTAATACAAACCTGTTCTCGATATAACTTTTTCAAGTTTTCATTTCTTTATTTTTACATAATATTAACTTTGTTAAAGAAATAACACAGAAATGTGTGTACTGTCGCAATTTGTAATACCTGTCGCAATTTGTAATAGCTCTTGTCGCAATTTGTAATAGCACCTTGTCGCAATTTGTAACAATCTGAGCTGTCGCAATTTGTAATAGCCCATTGCCGCAATTTGTAATAAATTTTTAAATGTATGTAATTGGCATTTTAAGAAATTATTATTAAAATATTATACATTATGTTAATATATAAAATTAAAAAAATGTTTTTTCTATATGACGTCTCTGAGGGTGGGTGTGGGGTCTCAAGAGAAACGTACATCTCGGCCGTTTCTTATGGGCAAAAACGATATGCGACGCTTCGCTTATTTAAACCGCCTTTTTCTATTCGATCAGCGTTTTTTAGGTCATTTACGGTATTGTTTAATTTAAGCTCGGTGTATTTAGTTTAGACGCCTGTTATGAGATTAAACAGATGGTAAAATTATCATTATAGATATTGTTACATTTCAGTTGTGTATAATTATATTTTTTACTGCCGGAGTTTTATAAAAATTTGCATCAAAAATCCTAAATTTTGCGTTACAATGTAACTTTACTACAGTTTGTCGGGTAAAAGTTATTACATATATTTCTTTATTATTACATTTTGTGTGAGTTATTACATTTTGAGGTATAACATCCCCCTCTTCAATGTTTATAGTGGAAAAGGTTGCTGGAGGTATTGCCATAGAGAAACAGGGTATTCAGAAAGATTCCTCACGGCTTCAAAACCTGATAAGAGAGCTCAGAGAAAAAATAAAGGTTTGCCTGTCTGAGGTATGTCTTGTTGTACCATCGTCCTATATAACTTTGAACTGAACTACTTTCTCGCTTATCGAATTTCCCAATCATCCTCAGGGACTTCAGTTCCTTACTTATAATTCAGTTTGAGGAGTTCGCTTCTCAGAGAAAGCTGAGCTCAATCGACAAGAACTGTGACTGCGAAACGTGAGTCCTTTGGTTCGACGGATCCCTGGCCTTGCCGAGAGTTATCTAACGATCGTATGAGATCATTTACTTTTTACACCGTCCGCGGTAAGGGACATTAGTCATATCTCCTAAAATATAGTCTAAACATAAAAAACCCAGTTACTTAATCTGGTGTTTAGTTGCTTGACAAAGAAGAGCCACCTTACGGGAGTGTCAATAAAACCGTTGCCATTATTATTCTTATAATCGTCATCGTTGCTGTTGTCAGTCATCATTATACTTCTACCTGACAAACGGAAATGATGGCGGTGATTGTGTTATTAACCCTATCTAGCTCGGGCTTTTTTGGGATGTCACAGCGCGGATAGGGGGAGGGGGGGGGGAAAATTTTTCGTTATATTTAGTACAGAACACAGATATTTATTAAACAACAAGAAAGACTGTGTTTTGCTAACTTCAATTGCAACATCCTTTCAATTAGAAAACGTTATAACCATAAAGATTTCTTTGTGACGTATTGGTGACGTCATACATAACGTGTTTCTTTTATGTTTTCGTAGATAGTTACAACAATGAATAAAGCTGCCCTAATTGGATCTAATTTATTATCTAAATAAATATGTACACTAGCATACACACGCTGGCTGAGAATAATAGTAAAAAATAGAAATTTTGAAAAAATAAAAAATACCCATAATGCATTTTTTGAAAATTGATTGGCATGTTTGCTGCAAATCTTGAAACAGTATACACTTCCAAAATTGTTGTGTTGTACATGATCAACTAATACAAGATGATCTTGAAAATGCAAAAAGCGGCCTTTGACAGTGGTTGCCATGGCAACAATATTAAGTTGAACAGAACGAAACATAAATCAAAAGGTTTCCAATAAAATTTTAGGAAAAGTCATAAAATTTCAGCATTGTACTGCCGTGCATTCCAAAGTTATTCACAAAAATATACCTTGGGGGGAGGGGGCGGATTCCGCCCTCTCCCCCCCGGGGGGCTGTATATGGTAAATACTGACAATATAGTAATGAAAATGATGTTAACAATAGCAATGAGACAATAATAAAACTTAATTATGAATTTTGTTTAAAAATACTATTATAACGTTGGGTATATATAATAGTGAACAAAAAGATAAACCAAGTAACTTAACCGTTTCAGGTACTATTTACTAACATTAAATACAGCTACAGTTGAAACTTTGAGCAATTTGTGTTTCCGTAACGAGCTATGCATGCCATCGTCACCATTCCGGCTTAACGAAAAAAAATAATCGCAAAGCAATGTCACGCCGGCATAGGTTTCCATCATTTAATAATCCACTTACGTTTGGGTGTCAAACAAATAAGTAAGGATAAAGGATAAGAATTAAACTTTATTGTACAGGTTTAGCTAAGCAGCTAATTTACAGCTGTACTAGGAAAAAGGCAAAAAATAAAGGTATATACTTGTATGATAACCTCAAATATATTAATATGAAATGATAAAATCAAGCAACACCAAGCTTTATGAGAAAATTGTTACTGTTAGAACGCAACATTTAAATTATATTATACTTAGGCGGGTTTCGCAGCGACTTTGGGGAGCGCGGACTGCGCGGTGTGGGTGGGGGAGGCCGCGGCGCGTACCGCATCCAGGAGAGCCAACGAGGATCTGCTCGCAGAGGTCAGGGGAGCTGCCGCTGTTGTGCCTTCCTTATGCTTTAGCGAGCCGATGCGAAACTAACTCTATAATTATTTCATTGAAAACATAGTTTTCAAGCGAATAAAAGTAAAAAACAAGTTGTATAAATCTAGGGCAGTAGGCGATTTGCACCAACGCGTCACAAAATCCAGCAAGGTCAGCCGACTCATCGAGTCAAACACTGCTGGAAAAACCTGGTCAATATTTATCTGCCTTCATGAATTATTCAATTCAAATGTTTCAACAAAGTCGCCATTTCCTAGCGTAAAAGATATGCTTTAAAAACCCTCGCACCCATATAAGGAATCATTTTAAAGGCATCAATTGTAATGCAAATTGCCTGTTAGTCTTAGCAAGGAACATGCCGGTAAAAAAAAAAGTTTTTGACTTGTATGACCCACAGATTGTGAGAGAGAAAGAGCAACAGACTCATCTGAGAAGAGACACGGAGCTGTTACAAGTAAGTCAGTTATCAGTACATATTCACTGCCGTCAAACCAATGCTCATATCGGGCCGGAAAAATCACCGGTATACTTAAAGGTATGGAAACAATTTTGCTTTCGCAACTAAACGGTCAGAAAAAGAAGCTGAATTCAGATCAAGCCTTAATTACAGAGATAACGATTCTGCATGTACATTAGTCATGTCTACACGGCTCTCGGCTAAGAAAAAATGATTTTATGTCATAGACTGAAACTGACCCGCGGCGCTCCCAACCCAAGTCTGGCATCACCAACAATAAATGAAAGTCGCGCGACTCAGCAGCTTTGAATTTTAATCTTAAAATCACGATTCCGTCCAGGCTTGCAGCTTATTCGTCGAATCGTTGAAAAATGAGGTCGTAAAGATCTCTAGTTGAAATTTTAGAATAGATAAGCTAAAAAGTCTCGGCATCAGAAAGTTTTCCCGAAACAAAATTAGGTAATGGATTACACTTTTTTTACACGAACCGAATATTGACACAAAAAGGAAAACAAGTGACACTTTCCGTAAACCAAATTATTGTATCATAGTAGGAGCAGTCTTTCCTTTGTATATTGAGTTTCGATTAGGCGAAAAAGAACATTTATTTAGCTTACAGTTCTAATTATGTGTTTTTTATTTCTTAAAATAACTCTAGCCTTAGTCCTATTAAAAAAGAGACTAAGCCACGAAGTTGTTGTGAGTCAATGTGCTATTCTGAGCTGTATTCTGAAAACTTTCAAACTTTCTGGATATCGAGTTTTACTTATTTGCAGAAACAAACTTTACTTAGTACTTTTGACTGTATGCTTAATACTACTGTTATTTTTAGAAACAAGGGGTGTCGCCGCTTGTAAAGTATATTTTCTGTGATTATATTGATAGCGAAGGAACGCAGCCTATATGACCAGATTGAAGAGACAAGTTCAAGAGGCACTGGCTAGAAATAGACAATGGAACGAGAAAGCTTGCCATTTGGAGAAAACACTAACTGTTATCAGGAGCAAAATTAACGAAGAATAAACCTTTTTCATCAATCTAAACATTTTTAGAAATCTTCCTGTTTTTGCTGTGTCAGTACGAGAATAGATCAGAAACGGTTATCTTTTTTTTCATCTTAGCCGAGGTAGACATAGTTCAACACTTTTGACACAGAGTGCAAATCAAGTTATCGCTTTCACAAACAAAGATTAAGAAAAAAATTCCTCAAAACTTTCAAGTAAAAAAACCACTTATAATTAAGTAAACTGTTGTTAAAATACTTAACTGCATAGCGTTATTAACGTCGTTTTTTAATACAGCTCTAAAGTAGAACACTTAAAGAGTTTAACTACGCAACTCCTGCTTAAAGAAATCTTTAGCACTTAAAACAGCAGTTTGAACGTATTTTCATTGCACGTTTTGCACAGTCAGTAGCCCAAGAGGCACTATCTAGATAGTCATCAAATACCAGTAAAACCCGAGTTCAGAAAACCTTCACCTTGGTAGCTATAACTGTCTGTGTCTATTATAGTATCGATGTCGTCTAACACTCCAGGATGCATGGGGAAAATTCCACCGGAAGTACTGATTACAGCTTCTCGAACGCCAACAACAAAACCAACTGGATTGATAAAGTGATAATATTTGTGGTAACTGTACATCTGGTTTTAATAGGTCATAATGTATCTTTACTTCAACTTAAACATGTTGGTGATCTTGAATTTCATTGGAAAAGCTTTCTTTCCCAGGTTTGTTGTGTTGAAGCTCTTTCATTTAATTCAAAATTCATTTGGCTCCTGTATTGACAAAAACTAGTAAAAATGTTTTAACAATCAACTTCAGCAATGGCAATTACGATTTTTCATCGTTTTTTCTTGTACGCATGAACTGAAGCTAAAACTAATCTTAGTCTACAGTTGTTCAATGAAGATAAGCACAAGATGTGGGAACACTCTTGTCTACAACTGTGCACTCTTAAACATAACGTAAAATTAGTTCGCTCCAACTAGTTTCCGAATTGTTCACAAGCCTGAATCATGTAAAAATTTATTTAGTAGACCATTTATGCTAGTGTATCAAACGGTATATATAGTCCATAATGGGGAAAGAGGCCTTCTAAGAAGATATTTTTAAACGGGAAGTGCATGCTGGGTTATTTGGTTCGCGTCGAAGGGAATCGGTTTTGGGGGAGGCATTTGACCTCGGAAACTGCATGTGAACAAAATGTTGGGTAATCGATAAATAAAGCTTTTTAAAAATGTGTACGCAGTAAAAGAAAGGGCAAACCATTGTGTCTGATACAAAACACCCATTGCTTTGAAACAAAAGTGACCTTAGCTTCATATTTCTTCAATCTAGGTAGACCTGTTTGTTGTTATTTTCGTGACCGTACGCTACACTTGAATTGCGCCTCACGTGTCACTTTCTTCCTTTATGTAGGCGTGAAGGTGTCATACTACACACAATACGTCCTACAACTAATTGTCTGTCAATAAGAGATCCAAGTTCAACCCAAGGTCAAAAATGGTGGGAAATTAAAATAGATGAAACTTTAAGCTTTTTTTTGAAACTTTTCGTAAAGTTGTTGTCCGTCACTCTGCTAATAAATTGAATTTAATAGACGATTCAATTCTTGCGATGTGACCTTGATTGTTCGAAGTCGCTCAATGGATCTAAGGTTCTCAGAAACAATCATAGCCGGACTTGTCAAGCATGTAATAAGTTGACGAAGGCAAATATTGCATTGTTCGATGGAGCGACAACAGCAGCGCTCTTTATACGGCGAATTTGGTTGACCTTGACTTTCTCTTCGACAAACAAACAATGTTGTCGGACTCCATACAGGTGCTATAAATACGATATCGCCCATAAGATTGGCGTGCAGTTGTTACGGTTGTTTGCACTTGCAGTCGCTAATTTCTCCAGATTTCTCGTTGCACATTCCACGCAAATAGCAAGTTAACTTAAAGTGCTATAAACTCAAGACAACGAAAACAATTGCGTTTACAACATAATGGACCTGAATAAGTTAATTAACTTGCTTTTTGACTGTATGAACATTGTGACTTGCTCAACAATTTTGGTGTTTCTCTGCACCTTCTATTCACTTTGGGTGCTCGTTCGTCTATTGCAACCGAAAGGACAGCTTCCAAGACTGCCTCCAGGTCCTTATGGCCTTCCAATCATTGGAAATCTACTACAACTTGGAGCTTCACCGCATATTAGCATTAAGGAGTTGTCCAAAGTTTACGGTGACATTCTCTCTTTAAGGCTTGGAACAAGGCAAGTAGTATGTGTAAACAGCTTTAACGGCGTTAAAGAAGCTGCAAACTGTCAAGCTCTCAATGGTAGACCACCACTATACAGCTTCGAAATTAGCAGTTGTAGCGGTAGAAGCTGCATATTCACTTCCTACACGCCACTCTTCACGCACAACAAGAAGACAGTCGCTAGAGCGTTGCATTCAGTTCTAGAGAATGTTGACAGAGTTAACTTTTTGGGTGCAGACGAGGGCAAACTTCTGGTTGCCGAGTTGACTAAAAATGAACTGCAGCCTGTGGAACCGATTCCGTTAATAAAAACAACCGTCATCAACTTTGCATTTCGTATTACTTTTGGCGACGGACATGATAAGAGCGTAAAAACGGAACTACAAGAACTCATCGAGCTGTCCGTGGACATTCTTGAAAACAGTGCCGTAGGAAACATCCTTGATTTTATGCCATATCTCCATTTTGCTCTAAAAAAGCAGGCACAGAAAATGGAAGCTGCAAATGATACCTTGAGAGCGTTTGTAAGAAAAATTTTTAAGAGATGTAGGGACAGTAAACAATATCTAAGAGAAAAATCTGTGGTGTCATCTTTGATAGGAATTGTAAGAAAAAACGCCGAGACGGGTGTTGGATGCAACCTCGACGAGTATGCCCAGGAGATCTTTAGAGACGAAGAGACTCTTCTTACAACGCTGACAGCCGACGTGTTTGCAGCTAGCTTGGAGACTGTAGCTGCCACTCTATGCTGGTCACTACCTTATCTCGTTCGGGATTTAGAACTGCAGCAGCAATTGCAGGATGAGCTTGATCGACAACTGGGAGCACAGGTCGATTCTCCCAGTATCGAAGATAGAGCAAAGCTACCACTGCTTCAGGCAACCGTTCTGGAATTGCTTCGTGTGAGCTCAGTTCTTCCATTTGCTCTGCCCCATTTTGCAATGGAAGACACTTGTCTGAGCGGCTACCGCATACCAAAAGGTACAATGGTAATGCTCAACCTGTGGGCAGCAAATCGTGATCCAAAGCGTTTCAAGCAACCTGACAAGTTCAACCCGTACCGATTTCTAGACGAGGGCGGGCAGGTGCGCCAAGACTACCACTCGCATTACCTGCCTTTCTCAAGTGGGGCAAGGCGTTGTATTGGGGCTTCCCTTGCAAAAGCCGAGCTCTTTCTTCTTTTGGGTACTTTACTAAGGCAAGTTAGTTTTCGTCCTAACAACACTCTACCTGACATGGAGGGAAAGTTCGGCCTTAGTTTAAGACCAAAACCTTACAAAGTTTACGCTCATCGCCGCCACACAACCCGTTCTTAAAGACTCGCCTGGGTTTCTTCCACAATACTTTGCTGACCAGAACCGTGTGAATGCTATTGTGAGGCTCAAAGCAACTGTTTCTTGGCACGGGGATTGAAAATAATGGTTAGCAAATACTATTTTTTACCCGATTTTTCTTCGGAAATAGCTAGTACGTGGGGAAACAACTTTGAACAGCTACTGCATGGGCCGGATATATGGGATTCTTTATAAACAAATTTTTAAGGACCATGCAGATCCAGCGCAAAAGTTTTAACGTTATTGGAAAACTTTAATTTCCTTCCGACTAGGTATAACTATAGTTTCATTTCATTATACGCAGGGGTGTTTGGACGTGTCAAAACAAACGCGAGGTTTTTTTTCGGTGCAAAATATTTTTGAAAACAACCAAATTATGTTTTTCTCGTTGATCCTGAACCAATAGAAATGGCAAAGTAAACTTGAAAGATCGAAGGGCTTATGTTATTATGCATTACCCGACACTCAAAGTATAGCAATTGCTTTTAGAGAATACAAAGAAAAGATTGGAATTTTTTAGAAAACGTGTAGCGTGTATCAATGCTTGTGTATCAGTAGTGCACAAAAACACAAAAATTGAATACGTGTTTGAAAATGAAAGCGTAGCCTATAATAAATCGTTTTAAACGTTTTTCTCATTTGTAAAACTCTGGACCTCGTGCACCGTTCATAAACTGTTCACCAAAGAAGATTTTGAAATATGTATAGAATGCACGGGTTACATACAAATTTAAGACTTTAATCATTAAACATAGTTTAAAGATTTGCATGCATGGATGCTGGCAGAGTGGCTCCGCATAAAAACTTGAGTACGTGTCAAACAAAGAGCCTTTGAAAGGATAATTAGAATAAAAATGTATTACATATATTGGCAAGAAGTGTGAAGGTTATTGTCTTGAAGACAAAAGCGCTCTTTTCCCCTCCTTTCGTTCTGGTTTCATCCGAAGCACTACCGCAACTTATCATTAGCCTGTTGCGGGTTACAACGAAGAACATAAAATCTTAAGAAACTAAAATGTTAGACGCAAATGGAGGTAGTTGTAGTTTTCCAACTAGGATTATTTGGGAAGGGTTTTTTCTTTAATTGTTTTAGACAAGTTCATCAGGAACAAAACGGAAACGGAATACGTGCAGTTATGCAAGGTTCTCAAGTCACGGATGAGCACAGCTCTAACAGCTGTTTTATTTTAGTTTGACCAACAGCCTTTTCGTTGCAAAACTTGGCATTGGGTTCGGTTGGGCTTGCTACGATTCTTATACGCGACATCTTTTTTAGAGCTTGTATTCTGTTTGAAAAACAATTTCGCTATACGGTTTGGCAGTAAAAATAATCCAAATTTTATTCATTAGAAAGTTTAAATGACGTAGATTTTTTCATCATCTGGATACTGAATATCTTATTTCCACGTCTTTTTGTCAAATTTGATCTTCTGTTCGGTTTTTGGTGGTCCTAAAACATGTCTCCCCTCTTGAAAGCCCTCGCCATTCGTTAACTTTCGCTTAATCCTTAAAGTTTGTATGTATGAAACACAACTTGTTTCTAAAGCAATTGATACAGAAGAAACACCCGGTGAAGGTCAACAGATTCTTTAATCTAGCATAGTATACATTACTACTTAAAACTTTATGATGCAGATACCAATTGTTCTTTTTTTAACGGATCAAAATGCTTAATTTTGAAAACACTATCAAATTTCAATTACCGTCAAACTCGTGTTCTAATATAAAAATGGTATTATACCCGAGTGTTTCAAATCTATTTTTTCTACAAATAGTCGGGTATTCTTATAATACTAGCACAGATCACCCAGGCTCTCGGTTCGAAGTTCCTACTACTCGCTTAATAATGCTCGAGACGGCCCAGGATCTCACATGAAGCAACACTCTACACCGAAGTATGTACAACAATAAGTGTTTAAAATTTTCAATATAAATGGAATATTATTCCCATACAAAGTATTATAACTTTCGTCGCTCGATCGAAACCATGTGATAAACATTAAATTTAAACTGAGAGCTAGATCCTTCCGCTTGCCTTAATGATAAACGAACAAGACACTCTATATTTGATTTCAAGGTCGTATAACTGTCTAGTTCTCTAAATGATGAAATAAAAGAAACGTCGAGTATTATACCCGATTATTGACTAAGCTTAAACGTTTTTAACATCTTCATAGTTCGAAGTAGTAAAAATGTTTTAAGCAGTCTTTCGACTTTCGTCATAATTTTGCCCTCCTTTTTCATCTTTTTTGGTTTACTCATGTATCTGCGTTTTCTTGGTACTAGTTCAGTTTGTTTGTGTTTGCAAATTTTTAAATGTTAAGTTCTGAACGAATTTAAGTCAAGAATGAAAGAATAAAAATAAGTGAGGACCTCAAGTGCTTTTATCCTATATACGCGTGCCAAGTTCAGCTGACGTGAGAACTAGTGGCCGTGAACAGACTCATTTGTATTTCTTTGCTGCGACAGATAACCTTTTATCCTTTTGTTCTTGAAAGTCGTGTACATATTTTACTTTAATGGAGGTATCACACTCGAATTGAAAAAACATAAAATCTCAAAATTCTCACAAAACCTCAAAGCCCCCAAATCCGAGAACCGAGAAAACTTGAGTTGGCTTTGCTTTAAACGTTAGCCACATTTATTCCATTGAGTAGGTGTGAATTAGCACCTTCTGGATGGACAATAATGTAATGGAAGTAACATATATCTAAAGTTAAGTTCCATTTCTCAGTTTGCGCGCCGTAGGTCAGTGAGTCACGTCACTATTATGTCTTTAATACTTGAAAGGGAAGTCCTCTGGTGGCGAAGAAATATCGAGCTATTTTAAAAATTTTAAAATTTCGCAATGATGAAAGGTCAAGGCAGTCCTTCATTCGAGTAAGGTCACAACTGTATACAATTTAAAAGTGCCAAACTTACTTGGTTCATTGAAGCTTCAAGTGTTTACAAAATGTTGCTCAAGCAAGACAAATGGCTTGGTCCTTCGGGAGTGGAAGCTTTGATCACGCAGATAAATTTTGCTCTCCAAAATGCTTTTAAAAGGAACATTCCTATCTTACAAAAAACCTTCAGTTAAGTTTCTAAGCTTGAACTCTTCAAGATTTTGCGAAAGTTTCATGGTTATGGTTACGTGACTCAAACCCAAAACCATTAGCTGTCAACCAAAAATAAAATTATTTACAGTATTTAAGAATGTTTGTATTCAATATAAGTGTTACCAAAACTAACTGTATAAAAATTTTGATAAGTATGCTCGATCAGCTGAAACGAAATGAGAGATGGTCAATAGGGGTAGGGAAACGATACGTTTCTTATTTGCACTCTCAAGCTGCAACTGACGGCTGTTTGTTACTATTTCTATTATTATTATTTTTATTATTATTATTATTATTATTAATATTATTATTATCATCATTATTATCCTTATTATTATTATAATTATTATTATTACTGTTATTATTATTATCATTATTATTATTATTATTATTATTATTATTACTAAAGCATTATTTTGTTATGATTATTACTATTTTCACCACAATCATCATAGTTATATTGCTATTCCTATTAAGGCGGGACTTAACCTAAACTTTTATTGGATAGTGAGGAAGTTGAAAAACTATATTTGAATAAGAAGAAATTCAAGTAAAACCGCCAAACTGTTCCTCCATGCAAGGGACTAGTACAGCTTTGGTTCGAAAACGGTTTGGCGAATTTACATCAAATATTAACTTCAAAATTAATTTTTAAACTTCCCAAAAAATCACCAAATTAAAA
>JAOBRD020786011.1:0-13677 GCA_027575215.2 Hydrozoanthus sils
CCCCCTTAGAAACGTCAAAAATATTTATCGATTTTTTGTGCTCTGAAAATTTTGTAAAGTCATGTCTTCGATGAAGTTTCCATCAAAGTCCGTTGTTTTATTATTAGATGTTTTGATAGAGATTTGATTCCGCTCAATGCAAACTTCTGTGAGTCTTCAGTTAATTAAAAAAACAGTAGCCTGCGTAGCGGCTGTTTTTTAATGGAGGCGCGCGAGTGAAGAAAAGGCCTGGGGAGAGAGAGAGGAAAAACTTCTCCTTCCTCTCCCCAGGTCCTTCTTTTACTCGCGCGTTTAACATCGCGACCGTACCCTGCCTCTCCCATAAAAACAGCCGCTACGCAGGCTAAAAAAAACAGTAACCGCTTAAGTTATGGCCCAATGTAAAAAGGCATAAAGTAAGTTGGAAGTATAATAAAAGCTGTAAGTATACTAAAATTATCAAAAAGATACCGCTTTCTCATGTTTTTTGATATGATCAGAGCTGCGCTACCCCGCTGCCTTTAGCTGCTACCAAATCGTAACTAAACACAAAGTAGTCTGCACAAAATTTCTTGTCTGAGACTATTATACAAACAACGTTTATAAACTCTAAGTTTTGTTAAAAAATAAGGAACTGACCGATGAATACAAAGGCAAAATTTATTATATCCCTTTCAATTCCGTCCAAAATGTTTCCAAAAAGTCAATAATTTTTTAACAAAAATATCAAATTTTCCCCCGCCCGTGTGACAGAGAAACGCCATTACCGCCAACCGCGGTGACTCATATGTAACTAGTATTTCAGTATACTCAAGTGCTAGTCTCCTTCGCAACCGCTGTCTGCACGTGTCGTCCGCAGCGCTTTCTGACGACACAGGGCCGGGAGACTATTTTCACAAGCACCGTTCAATTCTGGTAAATTCGTCAGTCAAACGCGTTTCAATAATCTTTAGTTACTTCTAGTAAATTAAAATAATTATAAAAAGCGTGTATGGCATAACACTAAAAGTGATGTTGCATTGATGAACATTAGCTGAGAAAACAAATAGTTATTAAAACCATAATCTTGTGCAATCAGTCTAAAGCTCTCCGGCTTCATTATTATGCGCCCGCGAACATCAAACAATGATCAGCGTCACATTGTTTCCATGTCAGTGAGACAACCACGCTGTCAACTCACAAAATGTCGGGTTTCTGTCTGTTGTTTATTTTTAGGTTTAACGTAGGATGCAGAAATTCTTGATATCACTATAACGTGTAAAACAACCTTAGCTATCATGGCGAAGAAGCTGAGCATTAACGAAACGCGGGAGATCTTGAAATCTGTCGACCTTCCAGGTGAGATTATTTACTTTTCCGCCTCAACTTCGCATTTCATTGGCCCAAAACTGGCAGTAATAAATTACTCATTTGAGATTTGGAAACCTTTGTTTCACCCAGGAGCAATTTTAGCAAACCATTTGTTTACAATAAACTCTGACTTGTGGTAACGGAGCTTGTATCAAGCTTCAGAGACCAGACTTAACTCTTTTAAAACCGATAATTCTCGTGGTAAGAATATTTGCAATCCAGGCGCGAAGGTAAGACGTGCTTTAGTTAACGATCAACTGGAAGACTAGACGGGTAGACGCTTTTAAGTTGTTCAGATGAACTGTCATATAAGTTTAAATTTCTAAGTGTCAGAAAGACTCAGTGTGACTGTCTGCTACATAAATAAGTAACTAGTTTCTCAAAATATAGTTGGTTCTACAGCTCTTTTATTTTATAAAAGAGCCATTTTGAAAGCTCTCAGAGTTCTGTTGGTTAGCAGCACTTTATTAGAATGGCGTTATTGCAAGTTGCTGAACAGCTTGTAATATACTTAACCAAAGCCCATTTTCTCGAAGTTTATCGTACGTACATGTGTTTCCAGAATATATTTATTTTATGAGCGGCCATTGTGATTGTCGAAGCTATAGTCGATGTACCATCAACATCATGTTGATGCCTGGAGTTGAGAGTAGAACCACAAGTACATATGAAACTGAAACATGACTTTTGTGCTCCCCTGGAATCTCTTAATTTCGTTGTATATCATTGACAAGCATGTGTATTCAAGAATTTTCATATCTGCAAAACAAACTATCAGTTTATCACATAGATCTTAACAGGTATATAATGCTTTGTGTGCGTTTTCCAGATCTCAAGATCTGAGTTACAATGCTTCAAGATCTAGAACATAGTTGCATAATAATATTGATAGTGCCATGATAATCAATAGTATAAACATAGTTGATGAAAATATTTAAGGTTCTATGCATGTTGTTTTATTGTCATGGAAGTAAGGAAAATAAATTAAAGATGTAGGTCCATACAATACACAGTAGATTTATGACAAGCATGTACTTGCAGGTGCACCATAATGATTACATTGGTGTAAAATGTTATTAATCATACTGAGTTTTAACCTCTTCAAAAAAAAAATCGTCATCACTTATATAAATTTTAATAACTGAGGACAAGGTCTGTAAGGGAAAATATTTGCCCGAGGTCTTTCATTGTAGAGTTCGACGTAGCAAAAGATCAACAGCGAATATTTTCCCAGACAGACAAACAAATGAGGTCATCGAGACATGTACTACATGGCTTTAGTTTAAGGCCAATAAAAGAGGACAAACAATTATCTCTGTATCCTTGCATGGCAAGAAATCAGTCTAATAAATTATCTTCCTTGTCATATGGGAAGTTATTGGACAGATTTTATGCCAATAAATCACCATGCAGGATTTGGTTATTTGCCCTGGAAATTTGACTTGTTTTGTAACAAAGTATCAGTATATTATGTTGCTTTCAGGGTCAGCAAACAAAGATCTTCAGTTTTCACTTGCCACAAAGGCTGAAAGAGTGGTATGTTATACTTATTTTTCACAACTAGACTGTATAATTTAGAGTCAGCATGAAGGGGTTTCAACAGAAGCCAGCAAGTGGCGAATTTTGTCCCCTTTTTAGTTCTCAAATCACTGCTGCCTACTTTCTATAACAATAAACATTTATTTAAGTTCCTTGAGTTTCTTGCTGACCCCCCTAGGGGTACATTTTCTGCCGCCTACTTAAAAACTTATTGAAACCTGGCCCTGAGCATGTGTTGTTTAACAACGTATATAGTAGATTGTCAGTAACTGTGGAATACTTAACTAACTTACTGTAGATTTTCAGACTAAAAAATTATCAAAAAACAAGTTTAAGTGTATATATTTAGGAGTAGACTGCAAAGCAGTCCCTTCTTTTGCTGGGAGATCGAAAATCCAAGCGCGTCCCATTTGAAGAAAATCATGCTTGGATTTTCAATCTCCCGGCGAAAGAAGGGACTGTTTTGCAGTCTGATTTAGGAGCTGCCTGGGGGGGGGGGTACTCCAATATAAAAGCTGTACGGGGACGTGCTGCCCTACTGGGTATGGTTCTCGACCTTCTTGTCATAAACAGGGTAGAATTTAAAGTTTAAGAAATTAAAACAAACTTTATTTAAAGTTTTGCATTGTTATCTAAATAAACATCGTCTTTTCCAGACATAACAAACTACTGTAACTTTATTACAACAATATCATAAACAGGGTATACAAAACTAAAACTCATGTCATAAACAGGGTCAGGGTTTCAGTAAAGCTTGGGTGGTACCCCCATACCTAAACTTTTGTCAAGTACCCCCCCCCCCCTGGGAGGAGCTGGCAGTTGGATGACTGCATTTTGTAGTGTTTTTATAAAAACTTGTTTTAAAATGCTTTTTTATATAAGCTATACATAATGTATGGCATTGTTTTGACTATAATTGTCTATATTAAGTGTTAAGGATATAATCTCTTGAAGGCCAACCACTTGTACAGTAAATTACAGGGACCACACAGCAGGGGTAGCTGCCTCAATAATTTCCCAAATATTTCCTAAAATTTAAGAGCAAAAATATTTTTAAACAGTTCTGATAAAGAGAACAGCTAAAAAAGTGGCAAATATATTTTCATAGAGGAAGGAAAGGAAATCTTGGCACTCCATTTACGATGCAAGATCTCCAGCTTGTTACAAAATAAATTCACTGTTGTTTTATTAGAACCAACGAGAAATTGAGAAAAACAGAGTGCCTTTTTTACCAATGATTGACAAAATTGGAAGCATTTCGAGCACTTTTAGAGGCTCTAAATTTCAAGATTTTCCACTGGAGTATGTCCCTGGTCTTGCACCAATGCCAGCCGCTCATTGACTCACACTACACGTAAACAAGCAGTCCCAATCCAAAAAATGCTGCGTGGTCCCTGAATTAGCCCCTTTTTGAATTTGACCAGAAAGTCTAATTAATAGACCCTTTTAAAAATGGCTGTAAAACCTGGTTAGGACTGGGAACAAGTGCAGGTATATAATGGCCTTATAAGTAAATAACCAAAGTCTACAGGACTCTGCTTAATTTGTTATGTTGACCAGTCTGTCACTGGACTAAAAGAACTGTACTTATTAAGGAACTCAAATTGGTGGATGACTTAATAGCACACAAATTAGATATAAGTGCAGAGCAAGGGTTTGTTAATGTCTGGATAGCAAGGCAATCTAAATAATATACTTTTCAAAGCTGACTCGGAGCAATTTTTGGGTTTTTATCCCATCTAGCTTGAACAGATCCATTCCAATTACGAACAGCCCACTTCTTTTGCTGCCTCTTGCATGTAATCAACAAGAGTAACAAAATATCAGGTTCTTAATTTCTTTATCAAACTGTAGCTTGTTTCTTCACAGTCCCCGTGCATCTCACAAATCATGTCGTCTTTCAACCTCTCTCTCTCTTCTTTCCTTCTCATATGTACTCTACCCTGCTGCAATCATTCTGCACCTGTCTTTTTCTTTTTCTGGGATGGACCCGAAGAAAGATAAAAAATTGCCATAAACTAGACTGACTTATCTTTACTCACAGCAAGAAACCAAATTTTGATGATGACAACTGCACCGAACACTTCAGGCAGAATGGTGGGAAATAGAATGTTCACACGCACTGCTTTCCTGCCAATACAGCCAGACAGTGTGTGTAGATTATATCACTGCTGAAATGACGAGACAAAACTGCACATGGTTTTTGTTGTTTTTATTACTATTAAAATGAAGTTGATTTGTTAAACTTATAAGTAAACAAAGACTTTTTATTCAAAAAGAAAAGTTATAAAAGGTTGTCCTAAAATATCTTATTGAAGTCCATTAATTTTTTTTAATATTGTCTCATGATGTACCGGCCAATTCGAGCTGGCATTTCATGAAATCTACCCGCCCAACATAGAATTTGCCTGCCATTGGCTGCCGGGCTGGTGTTAGTTTCCACCCCTCTTGTTTTACCCACTGGGGATCAAGTTAGCTCGCCGGGTTAAAAATAGAAAATTTGGGCCTCCATGGCTTGGCAGCCAGCCACAAAGCTGTCACTGACTGCACAAGTCAAAGAATTGTGTTGGGCTGAGGGGAGACTGCATGGCAATTGGTTTTGTTAATACTAGTTGTTACTCTATTAATTTTTTCTCTCAAAAAAAGAAGAAAAAGGCAATAATGTTTCGTTCAAGACAATGAAATTGGTGAATACTAAATAAAAATAAAAATTACTGTTAATGCAATTGTGGCATATAACAAACATGTAAGTGACCAAGATCTACCCAACTTTTTTTTGTTCGCACGCAACAAGGACAGCCAATTGGTAAATACTACTTTTCTCTGACCTTTAATCAGTCTCCAATCTCTCTTTAACTGATACTTACATAGAGCTGTATACAGACCCTGAATTACTTGGACTGTACCTGTCCTGAAAACTATAGCAATAAACTATGTACAGTGCTTTAATTGAAGCCTTGGTAAAATGCATGACTAGATGAAACAGTTAATGAACCTTTGGTGCAGAATAGACTTTCTTTACTATTGAGGCCTATTGTATTTGTGACCTCACAGACATACCTACGCTTGTTCCCAGTTATAACCATGCCTGACAGTCTTTTTTGAAAGAGGTTTATAATACTAAGTAAAATCAGCTTTTCTTCATTTTAGGAAATTTTATTATAATTATAGTTTTCATTGACCTACACATGGGCAGTATTGAAGATACTGTATTATAATCAACACATCTGCAGTAAATATATAAAATGATTTAATAGAGGAATATTTTAAATGAATGATCAATGTTTATCACCAGAAAACATTCAACGAGTCTCCCAAATCCAAAGATGCAAAGGTTGCTGCTGCTATAGAGATTCAGCGAGTCTGGCGAGGCTATTCCCTGAGGTAAGTGTTGGGGGCTTGTGTTCTGTTCATAGCCGAGGGGATTGGCACAATGGTTAGATCTCAGGCTCCCAATCCTGAGGTCCCCAGTTCAAACCCTGGCCTGGTCGAGGGTTGAATATTATTTTGGTGACTTTCTTTCCTGCTAAAGGCCACTCAGCTTTCCATCCCTCTGGGGTTGGTAAAATGAGTACCACAATACATGGATCGCTTTAATGTACCATACAGTCGAACCCCTCAAGACAGACACCCAGATAAGACTGTCACCTCTATAAAACTGACACCAATTGTTGGTCACTGCCATTTGTTTTCTCAGTCATTAATTTTACTGTATTTCATGAACCCCTCTCTAATAAGGACATTTGAAGCCACTCCTGAAGGTATCCGTCTTAGAGAGGTTTGACTGTATAATACTTCCGGTCTGGCTGTCCAGAGGTATAAACTGATCATTGTAAAGTGCCTTTGAGCATGTACGTGGAAAGGACGCTATATAAATGCACCACTTAACTTTACTTTTTGTGATCAATTTTATAATTACAATAATTCAATTAATATTTGTTGGTTTGATTTTATGCCTACATGTTTACACATATTAAATATTTTTAACCGAGTGATGATTAAATTCTTACTAATACTATCTTTAAGATGCTAGTTAAACATAATTAAAGATAAATCAATTAACAAGTACTGTAGGATTCTTAATTTGTACTAACTTAATTAGATTTGTGAAAAATAGAAACAGGCTTTTGCTTTAAAATGCTTCAACAACAATTTGCAGCACATTATTTTTTCATTGAAATCTTCAATGAACTTGATTTGATTTTAACTCCTAATTTTTGCAGATGTAAGCTATTTTCTATCATTCATCCATCGGCAAGTGCCATGTCAACAGTTGCAGAGAGTCAGCTATTAAGAGAGAGTCGCATGAGCGAAGTCCTCACACCAGAGCTGATGGTACCCCACCCAACCCCAAGAACAGTTGAAGTGACTGAGAAGGTAAACTAATATGAAATTCATTTATTACTTATATTTAGAGTAAATATTAATAATATTGCAAGTGCATTTTGGTTAATAATTCAGTCAGTGCACTCCAGCAAGCTGATTTGCTAGTCAAAGAGTTATTTTTCATTATTTTTATAAATCAGCATTCATTAGTTTTGTTACAATGCTGTAGTTACAGTGTAGTAATACAGTGTCCAGCAGGAATAGACAAGAACTTATCCTGTGACTTGGCTCCCCATGTGAGTCTGATCTGTAGCTCAGTGGGTAGAGCATTTGACTGGTAATCAGATGAGTATACTATGTACAACTAGTACTGTATATACTGACTGGTAATCATTGGTAACTAGACCTTTGATACCAACCAGAAATACAACAAAATAATAATTGTTGTACATACTGTGTGCAGTTACTGTATAATTAATGATTCTTTTTATTCCTATTAATTATAGTCCCCAGAGAAAATGAGCATGATGCAAAGGAAATATAAAGAGTATTGCGATATGACGATTGCTGAACAGGGACCTTCAGTTGTACTAACACCGTGAGTAACTAGTACTGGTGTACATACATACGTTTCTCTTATGTAGAAATATACATATCAATTTGTAGTACAAATTACAAAATAAAGGAGGTTTTTTGTGGATGAGGATATTTGGCTGAGGTGACCCACTCTAAATTCATGAACAGAGTGTATCTGCATTGTGTCATAGCTGGGATTCGTTGGCTGTTTGTTTGGCATATTTTATAAAAGAAATGTAGAACTCACTCGCTTGCTCTGTTCATTCTTGTTTTTTTTTTAGGAAAACCAAAAAAGTACTTCTTTCGTGAACAAAAAAGTCTTCACATGTTACTGTTACTGAACAGAGCATGCACACTCGTTTTAAGTCTCTACATGTAAAGTAATTTGTTAAATATGTAGATACTGTGTAGTAACTAGTCACCTCTGTCCTCACCATTCCCTCAATCTGGAATAGGGACAACCACAGCTTAGTTGGTGAGTGTGCAGCCTTCATATGTATCTGTAGAAGTTCCTAGTTCCATCTCCGGTGTGCTATGAGGGGGAGGAGTTGGGCAAGCAAGATATGGAAAAGTGCGATGCAGAATAGGGCGGAAGGCAGGATATTTATATACTGTATTTAGCAACATCAGGTATATTAATGCAAAAAACACAATATATTAAAACCTTAAAATTTTTATAAACATTAAATACTATCCTTTAGGTAGTTTTGCCATAATATTTAGTATATTATAAAGATATATGTTTGTAATTTGATCACCACAGGTTTTTAGATTTCTGTGCAGCAATAATACAGAGGTGGTGGCGCTTGTTGCACATGTTCCCAGATCTTGAAGGTGACTTCCTTGCTGCACCTCCACCCACATCCAATGAGGACCGTAAACAACCAACTCCATCGTTAACAAAAGAGTTGACAGCCTCAGAGCATATTGTTGCAGATCATGATGACACTGAGTTTGGCAGTGAGCATGGATCTGTGCTCAGTCCAGATCATGATCGCCAAGAAGCTGCAAAGACAATCCAAAGGTCATGGCGAAAACATATTGTAAGTTTTAGTAAGAAAACATGTAGGAGTAGGGCTGAAACTTGCTCCCTTTGTAGGTAGCCAATGCTATCAAAAATGAAATCTGGCTGCTAACTAGATTTTTATAACTTGTAGCCAACTTGCTAGTGTACTACAAGATTGGGTGGAACCTTTGCGACTGATTATCTTGTTTCTAACAAAACAATAAGCATTGTTACAGTAATGAATGAATGGAGCTTAATTTTTATCTGCTTTCTAGAGCAAACAATTCTCGAAACAGAACTAAATATGCAATTCTTATTCTGGCACACACAGCTACAGTTGGCGGTGCAGTGGCCAAGTGGTTAGTGTGTAATCCTAGAGTTGCTAGTTCAAGCCCCGGCCAGACCACTGTGTTGTGTCCTTGAACAAGACACTTTACCTGACTTGTTCCACTGAGATGACTCAGCTGTATAAATGAGTACCAGTTCTGCTGGGGACTAACCCACAATAGACTAGTTTCCTATCCAGGGGAAGTCAAATTAAAGCCTCTCATCTGCTTTACACTACTGATACTGAAGACAAGCACCGGCCCTATGAGCCCTTAGGCTAGAGAAAGGATTTAGCTAACATGCAGTTACAGACACAGACATAATACAGATTACATGTCATTTAAAATATATAAGCAGGGGTTTCAAAAAGATTCTGAGTAGGAGTTGGAGTAGGAGATGGAAAATGGAGGAGCTTTACAAGGGCTGAAGGCCCAAGCCTTCTAGGGGTGTCTGAGGGCTGGCATGCTCCCCCAGAAAATTTTGCAATTTAGGAGCTCTAAAAAAAACACCATTTTAGCGCATTTTAGGGTCAAATTTTGGAAAAAATATTGTGATTTAAGGGCCAAATATTGGGAGAAAATGTGTTTCTTTCAGGCTTTGAAACTTGATCAAGCCCTCCCTAATTCTTTGCCAATCAAAACACGCGTTTCAAAAAGCAGTTTTGTCACAAAATCAGGAAACCAACAAGCTTAACTCGATTGGCGACGTTACCAGAATACTCAGAATATCTGTGTTCCTTTCCCACAATAATTATAAATTCTACTTGGTTTTTGTTTGTACTTGAAGTGCTATTTATGAAGAGCAAAGACTGAAATGATAAGTAAGCTGTTGGACAAACATAGTTTTATTTATTTTCCTTAATCATCTTAGGGAAAGTAACCACCGCACTTCTGCCAAATTTGGACAAGTAGCAATCACTAGCATCATGTGGAGCCTTGTTTTGAAACCTCTGATAAGGGTATTAAAACTTGTGCTGATCATGAGGTTAGCAAATTTTTGCCACTGATAGCCAACTGGCTACTTTTTTTAAAAAAAAGTTTCGAGCCCTATAGGATTAAGAGTAAGAAAATACTAAAACAGTGTAAGATTTGAACTAAACGTAATTGTGAGTGAATTAATAGGGAAGACTGAGATTAAGGGTAAGGTACTTATAGGTGTAAGAGCTACAGTGACTGTGAATAATAATGCAAGGCATAAGCAGAGAGAAGAGTAATTGTTACAGAAAGAGTGAGAGTGATTGTAAGAGTTGGTTAAAGAGTGGCTGCAGGTCTACAGTAAGGTCTACTAGTAGCATTCATTTTCAATAAAAGTACTAAGGTGTGTGTGAGCAAAAGAGTTAGTGCATATTTTAGTGTGTAAGCAATTAAGTAGCTTAGCCCAAGTAAAAAAATTAGAAAATTCTCGTCAATGCTCACTTCCTTTTTTCCTGCCGCCTACTTTTTTTTACTATTTACTATTTTCAATACAAACCTTTATATTATGTTAGTTGTCATTCAAAAATGTCATTCAACTCGCAAACTCATTTGGTGATGCTGAACTTTTTCTTTCATAAACTCTAGCTGTTTCCCCTTTGCAACAACTGTGAAAGTAATGGCGAAACTGCAAAGGGGAAAGTAACCAGGGCCTAAATGCCCAAGATAAGGAATAGGAGTCAATTACTTGCACATTGAGACAGATAATGAACTTTGACATTTCTAATACATGGGTACAAACATTTGCACAATTCCAATTGAGGTTCAAGTTAGAATATTATGTTAACCATTCTTATATATATATATATATATATAAAAGCACAGTATATGTTACAACTGCATGTGAAAATATTTGAAGTAATTCAATTATAAGACGGTTTTCACATGCAGTTGTAACATATACTGTGCTTTTCGACTCCTCCTGTAATAGCAATTGTGGCTTGGAACTCATGATATACCAATAAACAAGAAATAGTAAAACTAGCAAATAATAAGAACCGCTCACCTCCTTTTTGAAAAAAGTCTGGACAAGAAACACCTAAACTTTTTTACTTGGCGTTATAACACCCAAGTTTATGGTTTAATAAGCTCATAAGAGTAAGAGGTTTAAAGTTTATAATAATAAATAATATTAATTTTTTTCCCTTAAAGGATATTCAAGTCTTTCAGTATTACAGAGATTTGATCAACTTCAAGAACAAAGGTGACCCATCTCTCATGCTGAGGTGCATTAACCCAAGAGAGGTAAAGTATTCAGCCATCAAGTTTATTGTATACTACAGTTGAATCCCAGTATATCAAACTCAGATAATTCCAAATCCCAGCTTATTTGAACAAAATTTAATTTTCCCAGGATTCTCAAACTCGGTTAATTCGAAGCCACGATATTTCAAATTGTTTTGCATTTCCCAGCAGAGTTTGAGTTAATGGGATTACACTGTAGTATCCATATAATACCACGATATTTCAAATTGTTTTGCATTTCCCAGCAGAGTTTGAATTAACGGGATTACGCTGTAGTATCCATATAATGCCACAAGAGGGGCAGCACAACCATTAATATATTGTGGTTATTGTATACTGTAGGTAACCATAAAAATGATAAATATCAACTTTGAGAGGTACATTCATCCATTGGGGTTATGGTATAGGTAACTGTAAAATACCAATAGAGGTGTTCATCCATCAAGATTATTGACGGTGTAGGTAGCCATAAAATACTTTAGAGAGACCAGTATTCATCCATCAAGGTTTTTTTATAGGTAACCATATAATACCAAGACAGGTATTCGTTCATCAAGGTTATTGTATATATTAGGTAACCATAAAATACTTTAGAGAGACCTGTACTCATTCATCAAGGTTATTGTCTAGGTAATCATATAACACCAAGAAAGGTACACATCCATCGAGGTTATTTTATAGGTAACCATAATTTATAATACCAAGAGAGTTTTCATCCAACAAAGTTATTGTATAGGTAAACATATAGTACAAAGAGAGTTATTCATCCATCAAGGTTATTGTATTCTAGGTAACCATAAAATACCAAGAGATGTGCATTACATCCAGCAGATATGTTGTTTTATCTAGTTTAAAACCATATGTAACTAGTATCAAGAAAAGTATTCAACCATTGGGGTTATCTTATGTAGGTAACCGTTATACTGTACATAAAAACAAGAGAGGTGCAGTGTAATCAATAAGGTTATTTTATAGATAATCATATAATATTAAGAGAAGGGTTCATCCATTGAGGTTATCATATTAAGAAGATAAAATTGACAGAGACAACTAAAACTAATTATAAAACTGGCTCATGAGAAACTATTTTTAAAATCTGTTCGGCAAAGCAGAGCGGCAAATTAATATATTGCAAAGAAATGCAGATCAGGGTGATTGGAAGTCTTTGTGCATTCTACACTCCAAGCTGAAAGCTGAAGCCCATGAAAGAAAAGTGAAGAGAAAAGCAGTGGCGAAGAAAGCAGCATCTGTACCAGCAACATATGTCTTCATCTGTAGTGGATTCGGCCGTGTCTGCCATTCTAGAATTGGACTTTTTAGCCACGAGAGAAAATGCTTGTCACAATCGTACTGAGTCATGGTCTGGTGACTGTCTACTATTGTTGTTCATCCTTTGAGGTTATCACTTTAAAAATAAAGATTGAAAGAGGCAACTAAAACTAATTGTAAAACTGGCTCATAAGAAAACTATTTTTAAAATGATCTGCTCGGCAAAGCAGAGCGGCAAATTTTCGCTTATTTCTAAGATTATGCTTTATTTGCTTTCTGCTGTGGCAGGAACTTGTAAATGTTGATGGACTGGATTTTTAACAATGTTATTGATTAAGAAGGTTTGTTGTTAAAATTCCCCCCATTCTTTCAGTGTTTTTAACTTACAGGTAAAAAGGGCCTTGCTGTATGATAGCTCTGGGAAAATAATCCGGCAGGGCTCTTCATTGTACTCTCTCTAGTTCATCGCTAAGGTACTCGTAGGTACTGTGGGAGAAAAACCGGGCAAGCACTTTCTAAGTGTCATACTTCCTCATTAATCGTTTCTGCAGGCACAGCTTTTGGATGCAGCCTCAGGTGTACACATTAAGTACCGTCTTGCTGGGGTAAGTTTTTGACAGGAAAAAAAATGAGGAACAATGAATAAGTAATTGCGTTCGACGAAGGAGACATTTTTATTATACCTAAAAAATGGCTTCAGATTGCAGGATTCGTTTCATTTTGCCCGCTCGCGCGCCGAAAAAAAGTTATTTGCCGTCTGGGAGGTCCATATTGACAAAAACCTCGGTCTAGGTACGGACCTCGGCCCTTGGCCTCGGTCCTTACGCAAGACCTCTGGCACAGTTTTTCTCAATACAGACCTCCCGGACGGCAAATAACATGTTTATTTTTTTCCCCTGTGTTTTTGTGTTGTCTTTTTTTCTTTTTAAAGGCCTATGTTCAGACCATCTTTGTTCAGCAGGACAATAAAATTCACTGTCTCGATGAAAACTATATTCGTCGGATATCAGTCAAAAAAAATTCAAAAACTGTTTCCAAATGTTAACGCTTTATAAGCTAAGACTTGCAAAACTAAAAAAAAATCTGAAC
>JAOBRD020786110.1:1207-11836 GCA_027575215.2 Hydrozoanthus sils
CCCGGGTTGCGGTGTTCCCCTCCACTCCCAGCATGGTCGAGGACGATACCTTCCCAGCATGGTCGAGGACGATACCCACCGCAACCACTCCAGACTGACGTGAGAGTGGTTGGGAGATCGTCGTCAACCGTGTTGGGGTTTCGACGCGATGGTGTTACGTTCAACCCGATTCTTTCGGAGATCCCAACTGCAAGCCGCCGCGATGGTGATCTTCGTTAAAGGGTTGAAGCCCGCCACACTCTCAAAGGCGTCTCCGAAGGTGAGACAACGTTTCAGCAACTTGATGTCCGACTTGCAATACTCGAGCAGCTCGGACCGCAAGTCAAATAGGACGTTTTGGGCGACCTGGCCATCGTACCACTGATCAAAGTCCTTCTTGGCCTGGAAGGATAGGGTCTTGTGTCCGTAGGTGTCTCTCAGCGGTAGGGGTCCCACGTACTCCTGATTGGCCTTGGTGTTGAAAAAATGGGGAAAGTACCCCTTTTCAGTTCTGTGAGGCCAAAGGTTTTTGGAAAGGCAGCCAATCCCATGGCGAAGAAGGAACGGGAGTCGATAAATCAGATCCGATGAAATACCTTCATCAGGATCCTAACCCGTTCCTAATTTGCTGGACCGTCCTGTTTTGACGATGAAACTCTTTCATGACGAAGTACCCGTCATAGGCCTGAAAATTGTGGGCCAGGACGATCGGGGATCGGTTGTTGTCCCCGCTGACGAGGGTGTCCCACCATTGCGTGAAAGATGTGGTTCGGCCCTGGGTCTAATTCGGTCTGGGCGACCAAGAGGTTGGGACGTGGTGACCTTGATCTTGCGTCGCCTCGATGTCGAAGAAGATGGGGAGGTTGTACGGCCCTCCATCCCCTTCTTCCCGAGGTTCGTCGTCGTCGTCGTCGTCCAAGAAGGTAAGGAGGTTGTTTGTATACCATCGCCTTCTTCTAGTGGTTCGTCGTTGGTGTCGTCCTTCAGGTCGTCCAGACTATCAGCCCCCAGGGCTTCCACCATTTCTTCCACGTCAGCCGCGTCTTGTTAACGACGTTTCAACCCGCGTCGTTTGGCCCTTCGCTGCTTCCTTTCTTCGATCTGGTCCCCCGTATGAATAAAACATTGGTGGGAACTCAAATCGACGTATTAGGTGCAGGAAGGGCACCGACCATGACTGCAACGATGTTGTTGAACTACCTTAGCTTTTTTCAACAGTTTGAAACACTGAGGGCACTTGCGCTTGGTGCGACAGACCGAGGGATGCTTCGACATAGCCACTTGACACCCGAGGGTCTTCTCGCGATGAACTGCCAGACAGGTAGGACCGTGGAAATCGTGGTGGCAGTCGGGACAATAAAGAGAAAGACAACTGTCGGTGCGCTGTTGACGCGCTTGAAGGAAGTCGACACAACCTTGTTGACAACACTTAGCGCAATAGTCTTTATTTTGGGAACAGGCGTGTCGTCCTTCGTCGTTGTAACCTTCCAAGCAGAACGGATAGAAAAGGTTCTTGTTGAAGAAACTGGAGAGGGTGGTAATCACGTCGTAGTGCTCATCGGGAAGGTACAACGCCAAACTGTCCGACCCTTCGCCGTACTTGACGCACAGATAGCTCCGAGAAGCGTCGACCAGACACGTGTATTACTTTCAATGGTTCACCGAACTGTTTTACATCCACAAATACTTGGTGCCGTAAACCGAATTGACCCTCCGGTTTTACCTGAACAACCCAGCCTTGTACACGATGGGGGTGGGAGAACAAGGACGAAACCTGGACGCCGATTTTAAATTTTCTCTCCTGGTCCGTCAAGTTTGACTCAACAGCGACACCTATAGCCGATTAGCCGAAGCGCACACCTTGAAACATTAAACCGTCAAGTATGCGGTGCCCAAAGTCCAGGTCAAGACGTACGCGATGCTGGCCGGAGAACAGAACTTTGAAAAGAGCAATCTGTTTGGAGGTCGCGTGCCCGATGGACTGTGGGTGGGCTTGGTTGACACCCGAGCCGTCAACGGCGACTATGCCCGATCCCCGTTCTGTTTTCAAAAATTTGGCATGCAAGAAATCAAGCAGACCATTCACGGAGAAGCGTATCTGTATCAGGCGATCGAATTGAATCACGACAACGATCACCAGGACAAAGATGGGTATTTTCAGCTCCTTCGATTGTTGGAAGCCTTTTACAATAGCAGCCCGGTCTTGTGGGGACAAGGAGGAGGTCTGACTTTGTTCGCTTGGAACAATACAGCCAACGGCAGTGCCGACGGGCCCATGCTCAACCCTAAGCAGAGCGGCGTCACCCGACTCACCCTCACTCTCGGTGCTCCTCTTACTCACAACATCACCGTGTTTGCCTTCGGCGAATTTGAAGGGTTGATCAAAGTCACTCCCCAGAACGCTTACGTGTACGACTCCTTGGATTAAAATTGAAACAGGATGGAATTTGATCCCCTATCGACAGAAGGAATAGAAGAATTGGTTCAAGGCTATCCAACTTTAAAACCTCATTTTGCCGGCGTGTTTGCCGAAGACACCCTCCCTTCCTCCCCGAAGAAGTCAACCCCAAGGCTACGTCGTCAACACCGATCCTCGAGGTCAAAAAGGAGAACATTGGTTAGCAATGTGGACGAAAGGGGACGGAACGTGCGAACTGATGGACAGTTACTGGATCAGACCCAGCGGCGGCATGTTTCCCACCCCCCGTCTCCAACGGTGGCTCCACCCACACTGGACCAAGACGTTCGTCAACACGTGGGCTGTCCAGGCCCTCACCAGCTCGGCGTGTTGACATTATTGTTTGTATTACCTAGAGTTAAAGAGTCAAGGAAAAACAATGGACGATTTTCTAGCTCGTTTTAGCTAATACAATTTTGTATTAGCTAAACAATCACGTCGTTTCGAATTGGTTGCAACGCGAAATGAATAAAAAGCAGCAGCGCGAAAAATAAAAGTTTAGTTGTCGTTATCGAGCATGTGAGTCGTGATGACCAGCCTCAAGAGAAAGGGATGGAAATTACACCAATCACCCCCCATCCTCGCGTTTCACCATTTTCGTCATCCTACCTCCCTATTGATCGTGGGACCGAGCGGATGCAGAAAGACGGTGTTTGTCACGTCGCTCCTAAAGAAACCCTCGCGTTATTTTGCCCCCGAGAACCTAGTAACCCTCATTACTGTTTCGGTACCTGGCAAGACGGGTTTAGCCCTTTACGTCAAGCAGGGGTCCAATTCCACGAAGGAGCCCCAACGCAGACCGATCTAGACCGATGGTTTCATCCTACCGGAGGGGATATTTTGGTCTTGGACGATTTGATGCAAGAGGTGGGGGACGATTCCAACTTGCTGAATTTGTTCACCAAATGCTCTCATCATCGCGGCATTACCGTCCTGTATTTGTGTCAAGATTTGTTTTCCAAAGGCAAATATGCCAAAACCATTTCCCGCAATGCCCATTACATCGTGGCCTTTAAAACTCCAAGGGACAAATTAGCCATCAAAATCTGTTGATGCAATCGTTTCCGTAACAGTTGCGCGACGTCCTGGACGTGTTTACGCAAGCGACGTCTCGTCCTTTCGGGTATTTGATTTTGGATTTACATCCCGCTTCGGACGATCGATTTCGCCTGTTTGCGAGAGTATTAAAGGGGGAAGGAGGCATGCGAAATTTCACATCATCATGTCCACCTTGAACTTTGACGACTAACTCCTCCTCTGGAAAAGGAGGACGGAGAGGATCTCTTATTACGTCGCTATAACGAACTCTTGGGAGGAAGACCTCTTTCGCCTTCCCGTCCGGACGAAGAAGAAGTTCCTTTGATTCGTATCGTCAACGATTACGAATTAGGACCTAGTCCTATCAGGGTGGGTTCACGTTCTAGTACAGTTCCCCTACCAAGCGTCTCCCCCGCCCTCTCGGGACGCTTCGAAGACCAGGAGGATCCTTCCACGTGGTTCGGAGAGGATGGTTAGCCCCCCACGACGTCCACCTACACCCAGGAGCCAGGGTGAGAGAAGAAGAACAACAACAAGAGGTTCACCGTTGGGGGAGAAGAAGAGGAAGAAGAAGAAATTCACATCGTCGCGAAAATTTATTAGCTCGTCGACGTCGTATTGTCCAACATGACAAAGAAGACAACCGACATCGCGACATTCAATTCGCCACCCACACCAATACCATCAAGACCGTGTACAAAGGAGGAGGACTACCCACCAACACCCGTCATTCGACACGAACCAACAATCCCCTCCCTGACCCTGACCCTGACCCAAGACCCTGTTCCGTGTAAGAAGAAGAAGATGGAGATCGACGTCCGTTGCGAGGCTCTCGAGGTCAGCAGTCTCTTGCAACGTCTCCAACGTCGTTATTACAAACGGTATTGGTGTCGTCGCCGCGCTTATTTTGGATTTCTCAAGAAGAACACGTTTTGGAATGGAGCCAGTTTGACAATCATGGCTTTGGGCATCGTCGCCGACGCGACCACCTACAACGTCGTGGTTGTTTCCGTCTGGTCGGCGGTCAGTGCGGTGTTGAAAGGATGGTTGGCATACAAAAAGTGGACCAAGATACAAGAAATGACCCGTTTTGCGTTTACGTTTTACGGCAAAGTCCTGTCAAACATATGTACAACATTTGGCCGATTGGTCGGACACGACGGAGAATGACGTGGAAAAGTTGACGATCGAAGCGCGACTTGCTCCCCCTCTCACCGATTCGATCTTACATCATTATCGAAACTACGTCCAAAACTATAAAAAGGGCCGTGACGACCCCAACGGTCTGTCAAACCTTTCGGATTTGAACGATGAGAAAGAAGAAGATGACGACTCGAATGCGACAAACGTATAAAACAAGACGACGATCCACCTTCCCTAAAATACGATCAACGCTACCCCTCCAAGAACAACGTCGACTCTTCAGAGAACTGTTCAAGACCCGTTCGTTCCGCCGGGGTCAAAAAGGGGGAAACCTTTTGAAATTCTTCGAGAATTTGGGAAACAAGATTCTTCGTGCCGTCCAAGTGTTGGTCACTTAGTTATAAATCTTGGTCCCCGGACGATGACCCGAACTAAGAAGAAGAAGAACTAAACTAGAAAAAAGACGCGAAGAAGAAGAAGAATACGTCGTTCACGTCAAAAAGGAGGAATCCTGGGTGTGCTCGCCAAAGGGTTGTTGCGAACCTCAGGGAGTGATTTATTAGGAGATCTATTGGGTGGAGGATGAGGTAGTAGAGATAAATCCCCGCCGCCACCAGGTCATTATTACGACTACGCCTAAAACACTCTAAGAAGCATCATGCCTTCGAGCCGATTATGTCGTTCTACTAGACGTTCCCGTCCACAACGAGGTCAAGGTTTACTGGGAAATTTGATCAAAGGGTTTGGTCGCCTGTTATTCCGGAAAGTAAGATGAGCCCTCGTTCGTTTGGGCAAAAAGTATTTAACCAAGAAGACTTTGAAAAGTTTGGCCAAAACGGCCGCCCAAGAAGTCGCGAAAGAGCTATGACCGGGGGTGTTAAGTACAAATTAGGGCAAGCCTACCGGAAGATCAAGAAGAAAAAGAAGAGATGAAACGCATTCGTCGTCAAATGCCTTTTCTCCAGGCTTTGTTTCGAGCGAAGCAAACTCCGCGCCTTCTCTGGGAACTCTTACAACATGCCAACAGCAATCAAATCAACGCCATCAGCGAATTGGTCCTGAATCTGTTACGCGGAGACCTCATCGACGTTCATCCTGACCACATACCCCGTCTAAGACATCACAAACAGGCTTTAAGAGAACTCAAGAAGAGAAAAAATTCCGTCAAGAAACGACGCCGCCTCTCATTACAACAAAAAGGGGGAACCCTCTGGTCGGCTTTGGGCGACGCGTGTCGGTGTGTGGTGCCCGGCGTATAAAAAGAAGCGACCCGTCGATCCTTTTTCATTATTCATCATGAAGGAAGTCTTGGTCCTCTCCCAAGACGAAGATCCTCAAGAAGTCCAACAGTACAAAACCGAATTACTACGAGAAATCCTCATTTGAATCGAGCGGCCCAAGCCGCGGCCAAAAAGAAACGTCTCCTACAAGATCCCACTGCCTCGAAACATTTCAAAGTCCGACAAATTAAGCAATTGGATACTCAACTTCATCGCACCACCAAACGCCTACGTCAACTTCCCCGACCGATCTCGGGGGCGACGACCCCAACGACGAAGAAGACAGCGACTTTACTTCCCCCGCTTTCAACAAATGGATAAAGAAAATGCTTCAACAGACCAAGAAGAAGAAGAAGAAACCAACACCACCACCCGTACCTACACCCAGATGGACACCCAGACAGCCTCGTCTCCTTCCCGCCACCAAACCGACCCTTGGACGGTCTCGTCCTGCAGACTCTCAACTACCTCCGATCACTCCACCGACCTCTCGTACACCAGCAACCACCAACACCACGAAAGGAAAAAGCCCAAAAAGTTTTTTTGACGCTGCCTTAAAGGGGCCGTTTCCTCTCCCCTATAGAGAGTCTAAACCCTCCCCCAAGATCAATCTTCTCAACCCTTGTCCACGTTACGTTCGGGAAAACATTGGAAACCTTTTTAACGCGAACCATGGGTCATACCAAGAAAAAGACGACACCACGCCGACGACGACGGCAAAAAGGGAAAGGGGTGGATCATCAAAAATGGATGTCAAAGACGGGAAAATAATTCCATTGGCTAGGGTATCACTACCTAGGACCGGGACTCATCTCAAGAAACGTTTGAAGCGGGGTAATCCTGGCATCAGTCGCTTGGATAAGATTGCCAAACAACACGATCTGGAATTTTCCAAGGCCCGAACCCTCAAGGAGAAACATCGTGCCGATCGCAAAATGATCCAAGCCATCGATGCTCTCAAGGGCAAGAAAACGGGAACGGAACAAATCGTGAACCATATCAAGAAAACCAAGCTAAAACTAGGCTTGCAGTAAGAAAAACAAAAGCTAAAATAAAAAAAAAAACACACGTTCCCTTTGATGAGAGTTGCTTATTTATTGACAATGACAAAGGGTATGGAGCCAAGTCAAACGATGAAAGACATTCGTGACATCGCGATAACTCGACGTGCCAGCACACAAGCGACGGGTTTCGACACGAATCTCGGCATGCTGACACCCCCTCGGCCTTTGCCACTCACACGTAATCGCTTCCCCCAACACCTAGAACAACATTTTTTTTGCAAAAGTTTTATTCAACCTTTTTAATGAAATCTCGTGAGAAAAGAAAAATATTCGTAACATCGAGGCTCAAATCTAGTATGAATATAACAAACAGATCATTCCCCTGCACTTAAGCAAAATCGATCGGGATCGTAATGTTCGCACCACTGATATTCCCGAAGGGTACAGGTCACATCATGCCTTAACACCTAGGAACAAAAAAATGTTTTCTTCATTTTTTTGTATAGATTACTTTATTACTACTACTATTACTCGTCCAGTACAAAACTGTTCTTATAACAGAAATTCTTCCAATCCGCATTCAAACGTTGGCGTTCGTAGCGATCATCGTGACGATAGGTGTTTATAATGCAAAAGGGCCAATCGATGCACGAAACCCCTTCCCCAAACCCCAAACTCCTTCTTGAGGTTCAAAATGGGTTCCGGTCCTTATCCTAAGAAAAGTGGTCCCACTCAACAACCTACGACGTCTAAAGTCCGAATGCTCGCATCAGCCCTCTTCTTGATTCCATTCGCAACAGATACCCCAAAGGAGGACCTAGATCGTAACAAAGAATAGCCTCGATTACCTCCTCTTTTAAATCATCCACTTGTGTACACAATCTAGACGACGATAGATCACACCAAACCCTCTGACCTAACATCGAGATATTGAAAAAAAATACCTGTAGGGTGACCAAAAAAAGGTACGATAAAAAAGCCATCACTCACCGTGCCATGTTACTTGCATCGGGGAAGATGATGCAGTTCGTGATGGATCTCCCGCCACGTCGTTGGCCTTTCCAGGGGTGACCAATCCTCGTGATGGGGGGGGGGATGATGATTCTTGCACTCGCCTCGTCTCCTGCACGCACCACATCCATACCCTCTACAGGGCGGTCCAAGCGGTCTTTCGTCTCAACCAGGTCTTGGATTTGCTCTCGGCTCAAGAGGGACAGGACCTCGGACAAGAACAGCACGGGCAAGATCGCGAGCCGGGTTCCCATCATGGCCTTCAGATAGTCGGCTTTGGCGTACAGGGCAGGGGTCTCGGGCTTGGCCGTTTTCATTTTTAAGCCCTTTTTGCCCAAGAAGTAGCGGCGACGAGCCGTGCCTGGCCACTGGGGCTCCTCAACTTCCTCACTCTCATACTGGGTAAAGGTGTTGACTCCTTCTGGCGCAAACAACACCACCGCCGTCTCCACATCCCCTCCTTCAACTTCTTTTCCTCCTATCACCAAGATTTTCATCTCATTCACATCCATCTTTCGAATAATTTCCAAATTTTTGAAGCAAGAAAACAAGCGACCAAAGTTTAACTTTCTGCTCAAAGTTCGGAGTGCCTCGAACCGGAATCGCGTTCTGATTTTATAGTCTAGAGAGCGAAAACGTCATCACACCATATTTGGAAGAAGGTAGACCAAAATGGAGGGATGGGGGTTTCCCCTTTCCTTTGAGAAGAGGACGTCGTGTTTCCTTATGGAAGGAGGAGGGGATGGGGGGTATCCCCCTCCCTTCTCAAGGATGACGTCATGGCTTTTGGCGGATCTATAGAAACCGACCGCTTCGGAAAACAGCCATTTCGCTCCTGAACATCGAACCAGAAAGTACATGTTGTTGAAGCTTTTGAAAGAAATTGAAAGTTAAGATGGCAGATAAAATCTTGTATCTCGAGAAGGTCATCTTGCATTATGCAATGAAAGAAGAGGTAGTTGCTTTGAATTTCTTTTGCCTTTCTTTTCTTTTTTAGTTTATTTCATCGATTTAATTTTCTGTCGTTGTGTTCTTAGGCGGAGCAGGTCGCCAAAGCGTTGGCCAAAGCCGTCCCACCCTAATTGTAAAATATCTATAACCCACCCAATTCTTTTTGGACCGTCTCCATACACCGGGGCACACGGAAGAAAGATTGGTTGACCTGGCCTTGGCCGATTCATATCTTCAACTCATTTGCATAGTTACGATATGCTTTGTAGTGTAACTGCTTACATTAACATGGTACAAGAAATGCAATTTAGCCCATAATGTTCCGTGCATCTTCGGAGAGCTGCAATAACACTTCAAGATAGGTTCCTCTTGTCTAATTCTTAAACTGTTTTGAAGGGTTCGCAGCTTTCTGTTCTTAAACGAAGAAACTTGTACACGTGAGCTTAAAAACGGTGAAGAATCAAAGATTCATTAGTATAGCTGGATATTTTAACTTTGGAACGCTCCGAGTAACCAAAGTCGGGGAGGATGCATGAAGGGGGGAGGGGGTGTAGAAATTAATGTGATGAGGAGAATCTAATCTAGATTGCCCAAATCGTAACTTCCTGGTTTTTTTTTTTCTTTTCGTGTCAGAAGCACTAAGATACTCAATAAACTCGCTTGTATTCTCTTTAATACCTGACGTCGTGACAAGTATCTCGGTCGCTTAACAGAAGTCAAAATACTGTAACTTCATTTGAGAAAACAAAACGGACCAGTTTTGCTGGACACCAGTTAGAGAGCTTTATAATCTAACTGTTAACCATAACTTTACAGAAAATCACACAAAGCAACTTGGGACTTACAAATACATTAAGACAAAAAGGGAAACTGACAACAAAAACGAACCTCAGCCCGAGCACAAATTTCTTTATCTTAATATTGCTACACAACATTGTTAGTGAGAAACTTTTTTAAAATCATTCGTTTTTGAGTACATTGTTGGTAGCGGTAAAAAGAACTCATTCTGCCGATGATTTTCAATCTTTTTCATTTGAAATATGTTAAAGGTTGTTGGTTGTTTTCCTTTTCATTAGTACTTACACTTTCCGGAGACTTGGCAGATTGACAAATGTTCCACTTGATATCGTTGAGATGTTATTGGAGCTCAAAGACCTAAAGTAAAACAAGAAAAAGGGTCAAAACCTGCTAAACAAAGAACTTACAAATTTGTTGATATGTACCAGCAATTTTGAAATCTCTCTGTACCTGGTACTTCTTTAGATTCGAGGGCCGTTAGGCTGTACCAAACAATCCTATATCAACAATCACATTTTATTAAAAGATCATTTATCAAATAGGATGTTGAAAGTTTTTTCAGTTCAAATTATTCAAAGGGATGTTCGCTTCTCTTTGTACTTCTACTCCCTATAATTCTTCGAACGACATTATTTTAAAATGCAACCTTTTTGTTGGTATCGAAACTGTCTTTTTGAAACAAACTGAAGATAGTGAAGTAGTAAACCTACGAAGTCTAAAAAGGGATTGTTACACAAAAAGTGTCATGTCATATGTTTTTTGTAAAAAAACTATACTTCGATAAAAAGAAACCCCTTTGCTTAATAGTTTTGTTAGATTTCTGCAGTTGAACAGCGAAGCTTAGACGCGATGAAAAATCAAGAGCACAAAACTCTAGTTGAGGCGTTAATTCCACCTACACTAGGGGGGACACTAGGTAATACTAGAAACAGTTTTTAATGAGAATGAACTTCCCATCAATCGGAGT
>JAOBRD020786217.1:0-13672 GCA_027575215.2 Hydrozoanthus sils
TATTCATTCCTTAAAAATTCTTAGTTTTGTGCGGAAAATCCTAAATGAGAAAAACTGATTTTATTTGAGAACGCGTTCAAACCTAAGATGGACACTTTCGGGACCGGCCTCAACTGTCCGCTTAGAGGTTTAGAGAGGTGCCCGTCTTAACGAGACTTAAAATACAGTAAATTATGGAGGAAACGCACGACAGGATGTCCATCTTAAAGGGTTTGACTGTGTTTGTTCGTGGGCTATTGGCGCATTTGTTTCAAATGTTTTGTCACGCTGTGCTTACATGTTATCCCTTGATCTTCGAGGCACGCCATTTTGAGAGAAGCTGAACTACCGAACAGTAAACAGAAGAGGGCAAATGAGTACATTGCTTTACTTAGCTAACCACCTCGATAGGCAGACAATGGTGAAAACTTGTAGCAAACAATATTGTTTTAACATAAAACAGTAAAAGGCGTTCTATTAGGTCCGTTTCAAACGCTGTTCTACAGTCGCGCTAGACGTACCAACCCGCGGCCTGTAGGTAGCACGACAAGCTGACCTGTGCCACACGACTTTAGCTTCAGCTATTCGAGGTTTGTTTCAGACGCCGTTCATAACTCTTGCCAGAGTTGAACAAGCTTATAGCATGACTGTAGCATGAAACAGATATAAGGTAGTAGTGGGCTTCTTCACAGTTCTTGAAAAGTAAACCAGTTTTACCTTCAAAGGGAAATTGTTTGAAGTGCGAAGAAACTGAATTATCTTCCCGAACGAGAAAGTTGACTATCAATGTAGAGTAAACATTCACCTCGGTTCCACGTGCTCTGTCAGGAACTTTGTTCGATTTGAAGTAGATTTGACTTTATTTTGAGGCTGGGGCTTAGCCATACTGCCTTTAAAAACCTATGACCAAATTCCCAGCTGGCCCCGTAGCTCAGTTGGTTAGATCTGTTATTATTTAGTAGATTTGTTTCGTAGGTTGTTGGTTCGAGATTTTTTCTCTTTCCTTTGTGTGGGTTTATAGGGTTCTTTGTTGATGCTGTTGTAGTTTGTTGATCAGCGAAACATGGAATATTCCCTGTTTCCAATGGCAATGCCTCATTCGAATCAGTATATTCAATTTTATGTAAAAAGCGGTTTGCACTGATATCAGCTGTCAAAGCTTATACAAGTTAAGATATAAGAATTTGCTGCCTTTAGGCCTTACAATGCTTCTTAACTCACATATTTGCCCAAACTTTTGTATTTTATAGCTTTCCTGACCGGAAGTGATAGGGTTCCAATTACTGGCATGTCAAGTATGAAGGTAAAAGTAACCATCATCCTCGCCATCATCGTTGTCGGTGTTTTCTGGATTCAGAGGGTTTTTCGGGGGGGGGGACTCCCTCTATTGGTTTGATTAGGGTGTGCTCGATTTTTAATGGGCAAAATCGGAAGGTTAGTACTTTTTAGGGATTTTCGGAGAAAAATCAAGGGTGCACAGGCAAACCAAGCATAATTTTTTCTGTAGTTTTCTCCCGCCTTTTTCAAGATCAGTGCTGTGAGGTATTTTTTTAGAGTCAAAAATTTCCACACCTTTGTGTTTTGGGGTTTTTTTTACACATTCCTGATAAGAATCTCTGCTCTTTTTTGCCTTGAAGTACCTTCGCGACCAAAGGACTACAAGTCAAACTTGTGACCCTAAGATTACGAGTCGAACTCGCAACCCTAAGATTACGAGTTCAATTCACGACCCTAAGATTACGGGTCGAACTCACGACCCTAGGACTACGAGTCGAACTCACAACCCTAAGATTGCGAGTCGACCTCGCGACCCTTAGATTACGAGTCAACCTCGCGACCCTGAGATTACGAGTCGAACTCGCATCCCTAAGATTACGAGTTCAATTCACGACCCTAAGATTACGGGTCGAACTTGCGACCCTAGGACTACGAGTCGAACTCACAACCCTAAGATTACGAGTCGACCTCGCGACCCTTAGATTACGAGTCAACCTCGCGACCCTGAGATTACGAGTCAAACTCACGATCCTAAGATTACGAGTCGAACTTGCTAACCACTCGACCACTGCGCCACTGATATTATTTAGTAAGTAACAAATACCTATCAAGAAATAAGTCCTTTTATCATCCAAAGCAACCTAACTAGGGTTGCCCGCTTCTCCGCGGATGATACCCGTAGATCATCTTCACAACTTGTACTTCATTTAAAGCAAGAAGTTTTGTACTGGTGCTCTTTGCTCGGGACTTTTTGCTGATCACAAGCATTTATTTTCTTTTTTACAGATAATAATACAACCTGTAGCAGGAGGGGAGCATGGTAATCACCTACCCGTAGCGCACACGTGTTTCAACTTGTTGGACCTTCCTCGTTATCCAACTAAAGAAATGATGAAAACTAAATTAAGCCAAGCGCTCGATTTCTCCACAGGCTTTGGACTGGCGTGAAATCCGCCTTGGTTGTTTTTCTAGGGGCCAAGAAAACGCTTGAAAAAACTGATACCAACCGATGCATCATGTCATGAAATTAAATGTTTAGTTGTTACGTTGTAGGCCGTGTGTATTAAAGTACGTGGTAACATAAAGTGTGAAGCGAAAATTTGCCTCAACATTTTGGGAGGCTGGGGAAATGTATGACATTTTTTGTAACTTGCCTATTTTGCTTATGTCGAAAAATGATGCCACAGTTGGAATTGTTTGAAACTTTAAGAATTTCGTTTAGTTAAAGAGCAATTGAAGGATATTTTATAGTACGGCGTCGTTCTCTTGTTTAATTTGGCAGTTACGAGAATAAAACTCTCGTTTTCTACCACTAACATATCGAAACGAAGACGAGACAAAGGGAAACTTTGTGGTCATCGACAAGCGTCACTATTAGTTACTTTTCAAGTGTTTGTAGGTTTTCATAACTCTTTCCGTGGTTGCTAAATTAACTTTTCTAGAAACTGCTTCGGCGAATAAGAATAGTTGTAGTTTAGGTAAATTCAGGGTTCACGCGGTCATGAAAAGTCATGGAATCTGAAAATGCATTTTCCAGACTTGAAAAAGTCGTGGAATTTGGGAAAAATGGGCACGGTCATGGATTTCATTATTGATTCTGATTTTGTTTGAGAAAACGGGTGCTTTTAAATTTAACTATGTGATGAATTCCTTTTGAACTAACAAATTAATTTAAGTGTTGCTCTAAACTCAAAAACGTTACATTGTTTGTCAGTGTCAGAAGGTGTAATTGAATTGAAAGGTGAGTAACTATTTTTTTGCTAAAGTGGATTCTTTGCTTTCTTGATATTTCTCAGTCATGGAAAATGGCATTTGGTCATGGAAAAGTCATCAAATTTCATTCCTCATTCTGAGTGTGAACCCTGAAACTTGGTCAACTTAAAAAGCTAATAAATGGAACAACTGCATGCATGTTTGATCAATGTGACCATCTTCAGACAGCTCAAACTCTGACATGCTGTAATGAACCAAAGGCAAGTGTACGACAAACCGAGAAAGTAAAACAGATTAGGACTGCCCGACATGTCATGGGTTGGTGCGTTCTCTCTCTGTTACTGTAGTTGCCGCGGTAGCTTGGTGGTTAGAGCACCTGTCATGTGGTTGGGGTGTCGTGGGTTCCCGCTCGAGGTAGTTTGTTTTTTTTCCTTTCTCGGTTTCACTTACACTTGCCGTTGGTTAATCAAAGCATTTCAGAATTTGAACTCTCTGAAGATGATCACAAAAAGCTGATAGTTTTAAATCTTCCCCGTAAGAAGTTATTAAAGTGCTGACGTTTTAATCGTTTACCGTTCGTCAAAGCAAGCTATTGAAACTGTAAAATATTGGATTTATATAGAAGTTTAAATTGAACATGTAAATTGAAGTGATTGGTTGGAATAGAAACGTGTTTATATAATCAAACAAATGAAAACCTTAGGTTTGTGTGTCGTTCTGCAAAAGTAGGCAGCCAGCCAAGATTTGCATTCTTCTGATCATTGCCTTCGACTGAAAGGCGAACGCTATCGTGGTCTTGTGGGTAGTGCGGATCTGGTTGGGACGCAGTTGTAATTTGTTATTTGTTTTCGAGGGAAGTTTCTTACAAAATATACCTGTTTGTGGCACATTTGGATTGAGAAAGAAAGACAAGCGAAGATATTTTGTGCCAAGTATTGTTCTGTGCATGCAGAAAGTACTGTCCACCCCAGAGATTTACCATTTTTAAAATACAAGTTCAGCATGACATTAACACGTGGTCAGCATGTTTTGTTTGACTCAATTATAATGAATCACATGATATGGTTTTGCGTGATCTGATGCGGATCTGGTTGTGACTGGTTGGTATGGTTGTAATTTGCAGTTTGTTTTCGAGGGGAGTTTATCGCAAATATACCAGTTTTTGGCACATTTGGGTTGAGAAATAAACACAAGTGGAGATACTTATTACGACATCAGAAAGTCGTACAGAGAAGGTGCTTTGCTCTACTAACATCTGCAAACGGATAAACGCCCTCTTCTTGGATAAGGACGTGAAACCGTAAGCCCTCGGAGTCCAAGAGTAATGAAAACTAAAATAATTTAAAAGATATCGTGTTTATGCATGGTTCAGAATGATCAACGCCAAGAGCCCAGTTGTTCAAAGACCGATTAGCACTGACCCAGGGTTATATTTTAAACTACGTTCTTGTTTCCGCCCTTACATAGACTGATTTGAGGTGTAATTTTGGAACTGACATTTTTTCCATGGAAAATCTAAAACTGTAATCCATTTCTAAGAGAAGAAATTACTGCTTGAATTTTGGCTTAACCAAAGGTTAAAGTTACCGGCCTTTGGACAACCAACCGAGAATACTATCAAGTAATTACAAAGATGTTCTTTCTTCGGTCGGAGCTAATTCTAATGCTTTTTTGTGAGGAAGAAAAAATGAGAATATTCCTTTTTTCGCCAGTCTTTCACACTGCAGGGTGTCAATTCCTTTTTTTCCCTACTGTTAAGGCCAACTCCTATTTTCTCCCATTTTTCCTATTTTTTTCTCGTCATGGGACAGTACTAGTAATAGTAAGTTGCTGATTCGAGCTGGTGATACGTGGCTTTATCTTGTTAAATTAGGCGGTGAAAAATAAGTATTAAAATAAGTACCCTTCAGATTCACGTTCTCTATGATATCAGTTGTGAGATACTGAGAAAGCTCGTGGCTAGTTTTCGTAAGAGAGAATCAGGTCCGAGAAAAGATTTGGTGTCAGGTTGGCATCGATTGCGGTGTTCATAGTCAACTTTCGGACTCGGACATTGGCAGTCGGAGAAGCAAGCCAAGCTGAAGCCAGAACAACGTAGGTCTGTCTTTTTGTCAATCCATTCATTCTTCATACGTCAGTCTCTTACTTGCGAGGGTACCTTCCACTGAAAAATGCCTGTTAAAGGCATTGGGTATTTAAACCCCGTCAAGAGAGCAAAGACAACCACTTGCAATTCGATAACAAGGCTTGCCGAAACACTTCAGTCAGAACTCGACGGCGAATGGAGGGTGCACTTTGTTGAAGCAAATGTTGCCCAACTGGACGCCAACTAATGCGTTGACCATTTCTGACTATGCATTTTTTCTCTGAGGTCCTTTGATAGATCCCCTCGCTTTTCAGTCTCCCCGCTATATTTCCACAGATGAATGCTAAATCAGAAAGCAGTCTATCAATCAATGCCCGAATTGTAACAGAGGAACAGTCGCGTCTTGGGGAAAAAGTGGTCGTGGGACTAAGATCGGTGAGGAATGCGGCCAGGTTCTGTGATCCTGAGCAACTTCGACCAGAAACGATAGCCTCATCAGATGCTCTAGTGCATTCTGTTAGATTTGCTGAAAGAAGATAAATCAAGAGAAGAACGAAACATAGCTGAAAAGGCAGAAAGAAGAAAAAGAGAAGAAAAAGAAGAAAAAGAGGCAAGACGAAAAGAAGAGCAAACAAAGATTGAGAGAAAGAGAGGAAATCCTTGATGACGAAGAAAAGAAAGCAATGCAGGATATAAAAATTGCCTATGAGCTAAAGCTAGCTGTAGGCAGATGGTAATGCTACAACAAAGCTTCAACCTGCATGTCTTGCCCATTTCCTCTAGCTATGGTACTCAAAAAGCGAAGGTTGCATATGTCGTGGTTGGAACTGTTGAAAGCTAACCAAAAAATAGCCAAAAGGTAAAAGAGAAGCGGAGCAAGAAATAGGATCGATTGCTTGACGGAGCTCGGCCGCCGGATCCATCTAAGAAGCCAAGAACTGACTTTAGAAAGTTGTAGAGCACCCGAGAAGACAAGATTAAACTGTGGGATAAGTACACTTATCCTGTACATAGCAAATTTTTGTTTACAAATTCCGATGCAGATTTTGTTTGCTGGTTTTGAAAGTTATTATACTCAACAGCAACTGTGCCATGTACCCGAAAATTGTCCTTTACGGAATCTGTTTATTGCAGTTTCCATTCGAAGTATTTTCTAACGGAATAAACTTAAGAACAAGTAGACATCTTCAAGGCATCTTGGTTTTTTACTTAGTTGATACAAATCTGCATTTGAAGATTTAACATGTAGTAAATGAAAATTGATAAAAGATTATTCCATTTAATATGTGCGATATTTTTTTGGACGTCTTTTTTAATTTGTCACACGGTACACATACAATGGAGGATTAACTAAGAATAAAAAAGTACTAAAAAGTGACGAGAAACTGCCCTATAAAACCACGGAGTTTGTGCACTTTTAGCCTGCGTCGCAGGCTAGTGCACTTTGGGCTTTTTCAATAAGTAAAATCATTCCATTTTTACAGCACACTGACAACACTACAAGAATATAAATAACTACTTAACTATTGTTAGTAGACAGTAGAAAATACAGGAGAGAAGGAATACTTATACTAGGAGAGAAAGAATTTTGTCAGATTTGAAATAAATCAAGCGATACTGGCTGAATTTTGAATGCTAAAATTTGGGTATTAAAGGATTTTGAATCATCGTATTGGAAAGAAAATTTTGACTTTTATTCTATACATGAGCTGGTATATAAAGCATTTTTGTTTCGTTTGTAATGGTCATGCACTTGATTGAGCATTAAAAACATATGATTACAACTTTTAGGGAGCAAGGCTTTTTTATAGAGGTACATTAGTTTTCCAATCTGTAAAAGGTAAATCTCATTCAGTTTTAGTATTCCCGGCCAACATAACATAATATTTTCATGGGAAGTTTTTTATTATAGACTTCTATTTGTTTCTTTTCAGATGTTGAAGGGCTAAATTCGGTGGATTTGGGTAGCTGTGGGGTTGTAGAGAGGCTATCTATTCCATCAAACATACATCGAAGTTCCTATTTTTTGCCAAGTTTCCTATCTTTTTTCATCCTCAGTTTCCTATTTTTTTGAGCGGCCATGCCACTTGACACCCTTAAACTGTCACTCTAACCGCCAACGGGTGCAGTGCGTGGGAGTATGAAGTTTAACAACTTCCAACGACAGGCAGCTCATTCCAGTGTACATTTTTCTGTCGTATCGACCTTGATAGTTCTTCGCGGCTCAGTATCGGCATAATTAGTAGATATTGTTTCTGCTATTGTTGTGAGATTAGCCGTACTAGAAAGACACATGGAATTGGCCTGACTTCTGGACAAACTTTAGATCCGCAGTTGTCGTTCAGTTTGGCACACACCCGTGCAACTTAACCTCTGCGTAAACTCGGTCGAAACAGCTGCCCACGCCTGCCAACACTCTTAGTTCCTTCTGACCCGTGAGGCTTTGTTGCCATTTTACCGGCTATCTTCATATCTTTAGCATGTAAGTGTAATACTACTAATTATCTTGTTAGTTTTTGTTAGTTTATTTTCTTATATAAAAATGTATCATATATGTGTTTCACTGTAAGGTTTTTAATGAAACGAATTAGTCTTAATGTGTGATGAGATGATTATTTTAGTTTTGGTGTTGTTTTGGTTATGATTTATCTACGGAGCTACCTCGCACCTTCAAATTGTTACCGCTTGTCTTCGCGATTTAGTGCATGTGCAGTGTGTTAATTTAAGATAATTTCGTCGGTTTCTCCTTGATGTGTTCACCGACAAGTGTGGAAGGCTCTGTGTTTTTCTGCCAGTGCGATATATTGCCTGATACTTCCCATAACGCACTTCGAGTTTTGTAAGTTCAACAAGGTCGTACTGTCCCGAGTCCTCAAGCTTACTTTTGAGTTGATGGTTTTTACTATCTCTTTGAATCGTTACAAAAGGTATAGCAAGGTAAAGAAGGTTAGTACAACAAATGAAACTCAATTCATTGTCCAAAATTCAGCGAATAACCAATAATTTTTTGTAAGCAGTTGCAAAGCAAACCCTTCATTGTAAACACGCTTTTTAGTGGTTATAAGAACAAGTTTGGTCGAGGCTCATTGCTAATTTTTCGGTCATTTGAGCCTCAAATTGTTCTTATTTCAATGTGAGGTTTAAATTCAATAAAACTAAGCCTAAGGTATTGCAATACACGTTCATAGTAAGGAACTAACTTTAGGGCAACCGAAGTAGGGCTCGTATACGTGCACAGCGTTTAAACTATGGTGACTTTACGCAACACCGACGACAACGGCTTTCGAAACCAATTTTTTTTTTTTTGCTTTTCCTTTTCGACCATGCTCGGTTCGTTTGCCCTATCTTTTGTCCCAGTGACCTTTTGTGAACAGAAAAAGATTAAAGCTCCATACATAAAGATAAAAATAGATTGAGAAGATTTTCTGTTTATCGTTCCCGTAGTCGTAAGAACTCCAAAACTGAGCTTTTCACGTTGTAATTTTGAAGACGACGGCGTGCAGGTGGCCAGCACGGTACATTCCAACGTGCAGCTATTGTATTCACTATTGTTTTTTGCCGCCGTTGTCGCCGTTTTCGTCTCCTTCATAAGATTGAAAGGGATAAACTGCCAATTTAATTGTTAAATTAAAGATGGAAACTGAGTAAAGGAAAGAAATTAGCTATCGAACCCGCGAGTCAGCTTGTTAAATGTTCTTAAATTTTGGCCAATCTGAGTTATTCTTATAAAGTTGTTCTTGTATAAGGAAAAGAATGTAAAGGTATAGTTGGTTGAATTTGTCCTTAATCCAGTGTTAGAATTAATCGGCTTTTAAACAACCAACCCTGGTCTTTTAGATCCTATTTACACAAATGTCACTTGTGCTATCTCGAAGTACCCCGTATCACTCGAGCTATTTAAAATTTGTAGTGTGAATGCACCTGAATTTCGGGAGTGGATGCTATAACATTGGTAAAGTTTCCGTCCTCAGTCATACGTAATTATGCATTCAGTAATGGTCGCCGAACTTCACATTTTCATGCAGTTTATGGTTTTCAAACTCCACATGTTCATTTCTGGAATTAAAAGATAGAATCCTTACCCCAATCCGGCCTCATGTAACCATTACTCCTAACCCTAACAGTGATTTCGAAAATCTTTGGTTGCTCGTAAAGCGAGGCTCACCTCCTAATATCAATAGCTTCGTATACATAATGAAGTATGGGTGAGAAGGGAAAATTTAGCCGTGCTCTGAGATAGCTCGTGCTTGTGTAAGTTGGGTCTATAAGTAAATTCTTTACGTACGGTTAAAGAAAAACCAGGTAATTAATGTGTTTTCAAAGATAAATACTTTATCTGTATCGTGGAAAGTTTCTGGGTACATGCTTGTGCGCAAGTATGATTTGTTATTAACTTGAAAGTTCTGTTCAACATGTTTTTCTTTAAGCCAATTGTCTGAGAATTTATGGAATACAGTTTGTTATATTTGCTACAATAGGAAATGTTCTTACTACTTTTTTAACAATCCGGAAGAGGTTCAATTCGTTTTTCATTAGACAGGGTTTCTTCTTGAATTTTATTGTGGCTTGAAAGCCTAGAATTGCAGCTACCTTCTTCATTTTATCTTTGAGTTCTCGTTAATTTAAATCTTGTGTAAACGCAGCGCTCAGAACACTCGAGAACGGGTAACCGCAGCTTTTACGCACATTGCAATGTAAGTTGTGCATACGAATATGAAAAAGATGGCGACCTGTACATTTACCCAAAATTCCTAGCGTATAAAAGTCTAAAAATTCCCATAAAAACGCATAGAAAGAATCTGTAAACCTCGAATTTGACGCTTACAATGTTTTTAGAACAAGGAAGAGTTTTACCAGTTGTCACCTTCCCTGCTCCTTTAAGCGGTGCAAGGTTTGCAATGCATTGCGATAAAATGTACAGCCAAAATCTTTCTCGGATTGGCCAATTGTAGCCGATGGAATCATCTTCAGAGCAAACACCTACAGGCTTCAAAAGACATCTTTTTACTATTGTTATTACGTACGTCGGGGGAAACATGACGAAGAGGAATAAGGAGGGGGGAGGGAGGGGGGGATAGGTGTGCCGTGGAGGCGTGTATAACTGTGGAAGTAACTCGTTGGTTAAACTAGCATCTCTATCTTGTTTTTTTTTTCAGCATGCTTGGCTATTGGTTTAGTTTCATACTGTCCATGTTGACCATAAGTGTAAAGGGTAAGTAAACCAAGACAAGTAGAAGAGTGCAATAAAGTGTCATTAATATTCGAATGGTAGTTTGCAACTTGGAAATATAGTTGAAGATATTATTGATTCACAAGTTGAAAGTTTAGGAAAGTTCTGAGTCACTGACAGGAGTCCAACCCGCAAAATTAACGCTCTGATTACCAGTCAGATGCTCTACTTGCTGAGCTACAGACTCGCAAGGGGAGCCGAGTCACTTGTTAAGTTCTCGTCTATGTAACCAGTTTCATGCAGGCTACAGACGTATTACCTGAAGCAAGTATAAACTTTACCATTGTTATAAGTAGATAGGTAGGCAGATGGATGGATGGATGGATAGATAGGTGTGTACATGTAGCTTTAGGTAGAAATATCGATATGTAAATCAAAATTCCTCCCGCCCCCAATAATTTTTTTGGTCAACCACAATAACTTTTGAATAGGAGTTTCAGACCTTATAACAAACTATTAAAATTTTCACTGTGCCCCCCCAATAATTTTTTGCTTCCGCCGCAGATGATATAAGAAGTGATTTTCCACTAAAAGGGATACAACTGTAAATCTTCTTTTGTTTCTGACTTGTAGCCATGAAAAATGATCAAATAAAAAGTTAACAGGTTCTCTAATTGACTTTCATAGAACTGAATATATGAGAATTACTTTGCTTTAAAACAAAGTTGAAGTCTTTCTTCACTACTAAGATATTTCAACAATTTTTTCCAGCTAGCAATTTTCGATTTGGTCGGGAGGCGTTTCCCAGCTCCGAAAGTGACGTATTCAAGTGTCGCTCGTTCAGTTTCAGTCCACCTTTCGCTATAGATGATGTTCATGTTCAAATTACTTTATTCAACGCGGACGAAAAGAACCGCTACACCTATCAAGCGGCAGTGGGCTGGGTTGAGCAGATTACAAGAGCTGGTTTCACCGCATGTTCTGTTTGTTCTGGAGAGCGTGGGACACAAACTCTAAAAGTTGAATGGCTGGCGTACGTGGGAACGCCAATTGGGACGGAAACTGGGCGTTTTAATGTGCCAATGTTCACCTCGGGAACTGAATGTTTTACAATCTCCTTTAAAACTGTAAGTGAACTGTAACCCAAAATAAGAGAAACCAACCAGCACACTATCACGAATTCTGCAATGTGATTGGCTAACCTACTCACTGTCTGTTGAGCGATTGACAGCGAGCAGCGAAACTGTCAGTGTTTTTAAACCAGAAACAATATTGGCGCCACCTCCCCCCCATCCTCCCCCGCTTCCTTCTCCACCTTAGCACAACTGGCTAATTTTAGCTAAACCAATACGTTAGATGCTTTCTGTCACTGCAACAAACAACCACTGATTCGAAGTTTTTCGGGACCTCTCAGACATATATCAGAAGTGACCTTAAAAGGTTCCCGGCCCAAATGACAACTTTATGTATCATTATTATAAGCCAGTTCGACATTTCAGAAACACGTGCGCAAGTCGGGATAAAATGTAAAATTCATGAAACTAAAACAAAGGAACGCAATGAAGCGGGATGGGAACTCATTATTATTCTTTTCTTAAGTTTGATGAATATTTCATTTTATCCCGACGCGCGCTTGTGTTTCTGAAATTCCGAACTGGCTTATTATCATTATTTATATTGTTATTATTATTATTACTATTATTATTATTATCGTTCCATTATATAGTTATTATTATTCTACTCGAACCTTAATGCAATTATTTGTGTTTAAAAAGAGTGTATAGAAAAGAGGAAAATTGCCAATTAGGCGTCCTTGAGAGCTTTCAGACAAAGTTCACTATCATCAAATAGATTGGTCATTTTCTTTGATAAACCCTTATCACCCTAAATGCCATTGTCTTTACCTTTATATAAAGGGCTTTGGTTCCAAGAAACCCACTGTTCTATTAACAGTCGTCCACACTACCACTACAAGAAACCATCATGACGCTGCCAGTCTCTGGGCGCAAGACATTGATGGATATCGCTTCAAGGCCTGCATTCGGGAGTTGAAAAATTTTGACGGATCTCACGAGGATCTCAATGTGGTAAATAGAGTATACTTTATGGAAAGAGCGTGCAAACCATCTTGTTTAATATCAATCAATATTTAGCATTAATATAGCTCCCTTTCCATGTAGATAATCAAAAGCGCTTTACAAAGATTAACAGTTGACCTTAGTATTGAGGGTCTTAGATCGTCCGCTATACGGCTCACATTAATATTCATTAAGAGTTACCCTCACATAGTAGTTGACAGGCCGCGATACCGGGATCACCCTTCTCTTCTTCGACGAGTGTTGTGGGTTCTTTTAAGTTCCTCGATATGATATTGAGAGACTGGGCCTACGTTTTAACGTCCTTATCCGAGAAGACGTGAAGGTCTAACCGTTTGCAGATATTAAAGCAAAGGCAGCACTTTCTCCTCAGTTATTTTAATTAAGCCCCTTAGTGAAGGTCCAGCACCGGGAATCAATCTGGGCCTCCCACACAAGACTGACACCTTATCTACTAAGCTAACCAGTGTGCGAGATATTTTGCTATTATAAGCTTAAAAAGTACAGCAAAATGTTGTTCATATTTTCTGATTGGACGAACCATTTTTTGCACACTTGAAAAATGATTGCTGACGGTCTCTTGTGTAGAACCCACTCTTGAATCAATTTAACGATTTCTTTATAGAAAATACTTCATGGTAAGCGCGCAATTTTTTTTGGGATTCAAAAAATGATAGCTCAGTGTGTGAGGTTCTAGAAAATAGCAACAACCTGAATAAGAATGCCATCATTTTGAATTTACCTATTAATAGATTTTAGGAAATCATTAGTAGAGTAGTTTGTAGTTTTCTATTTAACTTATGGTGCAGAACATGTAATGGCGGATTTCAGTATGACGTCATTGTTTGTATTTACCTCGTTAACGAAAATCAAAATTTAACATTGAGACAAAATGAGTTCGAAATTCGTTGGAGAATTGCAAAGTGAATAATCACTGAAAAGTTTAGCTTGATACACGGAATACTTTGCAATTGAGGGAAACTAGGCTTCCAATGTTGAATGTAGAAGTAGTCTACTACTGTTACTACTACTACTACTACTACTTCTACTACATTACCACTACCACTACTACTACTACTACTACTACTACTACTACTACTACTACTACTACTACTACTACTACTACTACTA
>JAOBRD020786324.1:0-13664 GCA_027575215.2 Hydrozoanthus sils
AGACCTTACAGATAATTCACTAAAAATTTCGTACCTGTAGCCAGAAGAAACTGTGTTAAAAGCTTTTTGACTAAAATCTTGCTTTTGTTTTCAACATTGTCAGCTCTAAGGCTTTAGTTTTTTTCAACCGGACGCTTGCAAATGTAATACCCCATTTTCTCAGTAGAAGCATTTGTTGCCTTAGTGGTACTGAAATACCACTCTCAAGCGCTTGAAATGCCACTATTAACGATAAATACCATTCCTCTAAACTAATCAAATTGCAAGATTTTATGGAACTATATTATAAGAGTGGTAACAACTTCCTTCAGAGCTCTTTAATGTCAGTTCTACTAATCCTACCTTAATTGGCTGAACAGCTGTCCAGCTTTGAGTTATCATTTGATTAGATACTAGCAATACTAGTGTTCTGACTGCAAAGATGCAAGTATTTTTTTTATTTGTGAGATGCAAAGTTCTATTTCTTCTAAGTGTTATGCAACCCTTACCAAAATACTGTAAAAATAACGCAGGTTCAGTTAGTTACCGCAGCAAATTGCTTCATTTTGCTGAATGTTAAAGACAAACGCTTGAGCGCAAATTAAAGTATTATGAAACACTGCTGTGACAGGTTATACTCTTTACTGGCTTTAGATCGCTTAACAGTTTTAAAGTCATTAGCAGCTGTATCCGCTGCGCCATCGAATATTGAGATGCTCTAAAACAAAATATTTTGAGATTTGATCTGGAATATGAGATTAGAATTCAACACGCAATACTTTCGGTTGTGGATAGAGTAGAATCGACAAGCTTTCTAGTAAATACCTGGTTATACTTTCCAAAAAATGTAAACTAAATTATTCCGATTTGATGGTTAGGAACTGAAATTTTGAAGACAGTAAAACTTTTGTTTGAAATTTTGTTGCCTTAGCCAAAAGAAAGTTCTCAATCACTAGAAAGAATTTAGGTTTATTGAAAAGATGATGTTGAAATTATAGGTGTGCGAAATCATTATTTCTGTAATAATATTAATAATAATAATAATAATAATTATAAAAATAATAATAATAAAAATAATAATAATGATAATAATAATAATAACATAGTAATAATAATAATAATGATAATAATAATAATGTTTAGCATTTTTATAGCGCCTTTTCCATAGGTAGATGCTCAAAGGCGCTTAACAATGATTTACAGTTGACCCTGGTATTGAGGGTCTCTAAGATAGTCCGCTATACACAGCTCACAACTATATTCAAAAGAGTTGCCCTCAGTTAGTTCAAAAGACAGACCACGACACCGGGAACACCCTACTCTTTGTCGACAAGTGTTTTGGGTTCTTTTAAGTCCCCTGATAGGAGATCGAGAGGCTAAGCTTTAATGTTTAGAGTTTAACGTCCCTATCCGAGAAGACGCGAAGGTCTAACCGTTTGCAGATGTTAGAGCAAAGGCAGCGCCTTCTTCTCAATAATAATTTAAGACCCTGAGTGAAGGTCCGGCACCGGAAATCGAACCCGAGCCTCCCGCACGACAGACTGGCGCCTTAACAACTAGGCTAACCAGGCGGTGGTTATTTCTGTACTACTTTTTACCGTTGTGATTTTGAGAGCAAGTTCCAAGACACTTTTTTCTTGGAGGTTATTACAATAATCCGGAATTGTAGGGGATTTCCTAAAACTGTTTAGGCTGTTAGGAAGCTAAAATTGTTCGTTGTCATTCAAATCAATCACCCAATCCGCCTTAAGCCAGGCCATTAGAATTTGAAATTTGGTTAAATACGAAAGTCATAGAACAGTCAAAGTGAATATATATTTTATTTTGAAATGGCCCGTAGAAGAAACTCCAAATTTTTCTTCATGAAAGGTCTTAAAAAAAGTTGCAGGCCATTTTACTGATAAGAACCCTTTTGAAAAAATGCAGACCTGTTTTGAGCAATCTTGAAAACCTGTCAAAACTCTTTGAACTAGAATGCAGTATTAACAAAGCTAACTTTTTAAAGCTAGAAATTGCTAACATAAGTTTCTCCACGTTCTTCAGCCCAAGATAGTAAAATGCTGTAACACTTTTTACATATTTAAACCTGTAAAGATATGCGTTGTGCTTAGAAATGACCAACAAAAATACTACAAACTACTTTAAACTCTTATTGACCTTAACGAATAACATACAAGTATCATTTTTGCATAGATAACACATTTTGCCGCTTGTCAGTTGGTTTCAATCACAATTTTGAGTGATTTTGTTTAGTTTTGTTGACTCCCTGTTCCATCAGTAACGATCTAGGTAACGGAGGTTTATTCTACTTAACTGGGAAAACGTATAAACTGGTTTTTTTTAATGTTTTCAGTACAAAACTAATTTGTCCTCATTCAATTGGGTGATGTAAGCCATAACAGGAAAACTAAAAATAACGGGATTGTAGAAGCTTTGATATATGACATTTGTACACAGCCATTTGCATAATATATAGCCCAAATATAGAATTTTGTTGAATAGCCTACACACATTGTTTGTAAATGGCATATTTTGTCGGATAAATGCATTGTCTAAATATATTTTAAGATAACATAAGAAGAAGATTGGATCCAAATGTCTGATTGGAACTCAGAATGACTTTTCGGTAGGTAACATTAGAAGAAGATTGGATCCAAATGTCTGACTGGAATTCAGAATGACTTTTCGGTAGGTAACATAAGAAGAAGATTGGATCCAAATGTCTGACTGGAATTCAGAATGACTTTTCGGTAGGTAACAGAAATAGTAACGAAGGTCGGCTCTAGTTGAGTTCCTGTTGTCGGCAGGACGTTTGGAAAAAAAGGTTCTCGATCGTGGCAACAGTCTCACTATGTAACTTTTGTTGCCATTGTGTTTCCCTCAGCTATTGTAATAGCCGGGAATTGTAGGGGGTTTCATAAAACTGTTTAGACTGTTATAAGAAGGCCAAAATTGTTCGTTGTCATTCAAATCAATGTTTACAATAGCTGGTCGATTTTTCAAATGAAAAGCCGTTACACAGACCCTTTTCAACAGAGCAGGATCCAGCATCAAATGTCGATGCAATGTATCACAGAGATTGAAGGCTTATGGAGGTTAAAGTGTTGAATTGATTCTTAGGATACTTCTTTGCACAATGGAAGGTTCCTCTTGAGATAAAGATGTTTGGTCTAATTACCTTGTTCAACAGAGAAACTTGAGAAAGCCTTCTACGTTTTTGGCTTAAATCTTTTTTGCGGCGGATCATATATGTATTCTCAGTCATTGAACAAAATAGAACAGAATAGTTTACTTGATGTGTAAAGAGATGTCGTTCCCTTACAACAACAGGCGTTTTAATTTCGTTTAGAGAAACAACTGTCAAGCTGTTACTTCTCAGTTAATACACCAATTTTTCTAATGCATATTTTTACTCGTTCCAGTCCTTTGTGCATTTGAAACAAGTTTGTTGAATTAATGAGACAAAATATGGTCGCGCAACGCTAGTTTGCCCTCCATGAAGGACTGAAACGAGTAAAAGATTTCCATTAGAAAAATGGTGTATTATAAAAAAACTTAAGGATACTGGATACTGGGATTAAAACTAAGAACAAAATGCAGTGTTAGCAGAAACGCAAAAACTAAAAGAAGGTTTAACCGGCTTCCTGTGGTTAGCAACAACATGACACTCGTGATGTGCCTGTTATAGTGCACGTAACTTAAATACAGTACTAATGGGCGTCTACAACTTTCACAAGCACGATTTAGATTAAGAGTAAACTTGAGATTGGTGCTCCATTGTGTAGAATTAGAAGCGTTCGTCATTTTATATAGCAAACCGTAAGAATCACTAAAACTATTCTATTTTTGATGGTTTGAATATGGATATACTTTGATATATGTATTCTGTCACAGAAGCAATGAAATGTATTCCACCAATCTAATGTGCACTGTAATGTGTAACATAAACATTTATTAGCGCATAGTGATTTGTGAGTTGCAGATCTGCGGTTATAAAATCATAAAATGTTCGAAAACCAACAACACTTTCAAAACAAGTGTTTAATGTATAGCAATAGAGTCGTCAGCAAAATATGTCATTCGGGGGTATTGGTTCTAGTTGCATAAATTAACAAAGAAAAAAAGTCGTTGACAAGTTGAAAATGAATTTAAAAAGAAAAACATTCATTTGAAAATTAAAAATAAATCAACGAACAAGAAAGTTCATTGACACTAACTATACTTCCCAAACAAATATTTAATGAATGGTAATGTAGTCTTTAGCAAAGTAAAACACCTCAGTCAGGGGTATCGGTTCTAGTTTTAATTATAGGTTATTTGCTTGAAAAGATTTCCATTTAAACAGAACTTACGTAGAATACATTAGAAACTACTCGTGTCAGGTCAGTTTCAGTAACCCTTACCGCGTTAGTGTTTAGATTTCAGTGAGTTGAGAGCAAGGAGGTCGGAAAAGGTCAGAAAATTCCGAAGAATCGTTGAAATTGAAATGGACTGAGTAATGTACATTGTACACAGTTTTGGAACATTCTGCTTCTTTAAGCTTGGGATAAAAGTATAAGTTACTAGCTTTGTTTTGGTGTAGTCATGGGGGAAAGAATTTTGAGGTTACTTTATAAGACTGAGATACATTGATGGACTGGACCTAAGAAAGTCAAGATCAATCTCGATTTTGAGCAGCAAATTAAACACGAGAGGTCATTTAACAACAACAATTTTAACAACAAAGTCTTTATTTACACTACAGACAAGCATATGTTTTTTGAGAGGCAAAGGCATATGTTTTTTGAGAGGCAAGGGCATCTGGAAAAACCTTGAGATTGACAAGAATCAAACGCCAGCTTAATTTATTTTTTACATATTTTACAGGTCGATACACACAGGCGAAAAGGAAAATATAATCTACAAATACAGCCTGTAAAATAAAGTTAAAACAGCATTTTAAGAAGCACAGATGTCTCAGAAATCAGTAACTTGCCAGATCATTTGACTTTTTTTTTGAAACTGCAAGAGAAAAACCTTTTAAGTTTTCATCAACTGCATTTCATATTTCAAGACTTCAAGACTGTTAATTCAATTTTGCCAAGATAGTTTTTGCTTTCGGTATTTCTTTCGTCTAGGTGAAAATGTTTATAGTTCAAAGGGGTCTGAAAGTGGACTGAAAGGATGACCAAGTGCGTGAAAAGTCTTATACGTAGTGCCTTCTTGTGCAACATGTAGATATATTTCAAGTTTATTTGATAAGACTCGACTTATAACTTCATAAAAAAGGCCAGGGATAAATAAGGGAAAATTTACAAATTTAACTGAGGTATCATAAGTTGATGTCAAAGCACTTTTGCGGAGGGTTGGATATTTGTTTATACAATGAGATGAGAAATGCTGTTGACAGTTTTTTCGTGTTTTAATTTGTTGAAGCTAACGATTAACGTAAAAAAAACTTGGCTTCGTTAGAAAGTATGCAGACAAAGATCACTTAGCAGATCAATGCAGAAAAAGAAACTGTTAAGAAGTCATCACTGTAAAGCTTAACTTTTGAGATGTTTTGGTTTTTGAATAAATATAATAAAAAAGGAAAGTAAAAAACTGAAAATAAAAAAAATACAACACACACGATTTAACACACGAGCTGCAAAGCGCCACTTGGTGGCATTTTGCTGCATAACATCTTCATTCTGACCGGATGTAGGAACTAACGATCCTTGCTTTTCAAATGCTGCCGTCTCATGTTTTTGCTCGGTACCTACACCGTTAGTTACTGTTTGGTTTTCCTGCACATCACGTGCCACTTCCAAGCCTTCACCACTCCCTTGGCAATGCAATTGCTTGACTGCTATCGTCAAGGCTGGCTTAACCTTTTCTTTTCCTTTCTTTAACCCAACAAATTTTGCTAATTTGTCTGTAACAAAGAACACTACATGTGCAGGAACAGCAGTGTTGTTAAAATGAAAGCGAATGATTATACAAGTGACAATTAAGACGAGCCCAATTTGCACCATAAGTGTAATAAAGAAGATTGAAATCATTGGGATCACTTCGGAGTTAGGTGGCATCTTATCTGCGATAATGTTCATATAAAATGACATAGCTAGGAGGATTGTTATTGTCAGGGAAATACGTTCACCCGATTCAGGGGGTATGCAGAAGGAGACTAAGGAGAGAATAGCAATGGTACTGCATGGAAGAATGAGGTTGATGACGTAATAAGAGGCGCGCCTGTCAACCATGACTGTATACTTCAGAGTACGGAAAGGGGCTGGACAGCAGCTAAACTGCTCAAGTTTTCGCTCTTTTTTGATTGCTACCATCTTCCATTCACTGTTTTCTCTGTAACTCGCGCTTATTCCATTTGTGCTGACGAAATACAAAAAAGAAGTAAAAATAAACATTAACAATTTACTGAAACAAATAACACAATGCGTTATTATATATCAATGATGACCTTAAGTAGATAATTATTTTACAAAAGCTAAACCAAATCGTTTCTTTTTTACTAACTTTATTGGCGAGCTGTTTTAAGGTATTTTACACCTAAAACACAACTTTTAACATAGCCTTGCAATTACTGTTCATTTCATTATTTTACGCAAGTACTGACATCTGCATATGGAAATATTTTTTTGCTATATCGTTTCTTCGATTTACTTATTGACTGTCCTGCTGTATTGCAAAATTTTGTAAAAGATTGAATGCTTAACAGTGATTCAACCTACAGATACAAGAAACCACAGTCCCGAATGATACCAAAAGAAGCCCTCAGCAAAGCAATATCAAAAACATACTTGACTGTTAAACGTCGCACTAAAATATAAACACAGAATACTTTTACTCCACTCATACTTAATGGTTCATGCATGAAGATGACATGTAATCAACAATTTTTGTGTTTAAATTCTTCTCGAGTTCATTTTTATAGTTAGTAAAATTACCTAGGTGATTATAGAGTTTCCGCTGCTCTGATTGGCGGAGGCTGACGCAATATCCTGGCTATTATCACCTCACGCGGAGTGATTATAGCCGACCTGTGAACAAAATGGTTGCCTCGCGTTGTTTTGTTGATGTTTCCGAGGAAGAAATTACAAGATGAAAGAAAAGTGCTGTTTCAAAAAAAACACCAAATGTGCAACAAGTATTGGAATAACGGTTTTATCATTACGACGATTTGCGCTAATTAACGAAAGTAGACAGGTTTCAGATGTTAATACGCGCGATTGAGCAAATGACAACAAGCACAACTTTGCACAAACTGATTTTCCTTTATTTGGCAGAATGGTTTCAATAACAAACCGAATTTACAACAAAATTTGAAAGTGTGGAGGTGAATAAAATGAAACAATGTCTCTCGACGTTTGGTGTTTCCGTAGGAGAAAAGACGGAATTATTAAAAAAAGAACAAGTTTGCTGCCAATACAAGCGGCTTTCGATCGCAATCTCAAGTCAACACTGCACATTTAGAAATTTTCACAGCGATAACCAATTGTTTAGTGAAGCCAATAAAATACCGAAATCCTACCTGAAACAGCTTGTCAATGAGGAAAAATTCCAAGAACAAAAGTAACTTCGTCGCGTTTTAGCACATAATTCACCTGTAGCTCCTTAAAGCGATCGAGCATTTAGCAGACATGAAGAAAGCTTCATGCTGTCAACTAGCTCCAATGGCTTGAATCCGGGAGTAAGTTTTCCCCTCTGGAAGTTTCCTGATTGGCTCATTTACTTTCAATGTTAATGTAAACAATTCTGTTTGTTTTTTGACTTGACTTGGCTGGTTATTGCAACTCTTTTAGCTACATTTGTGGCTGTTTTGAACACAAACCGTTAAAACTGTGTTCACTTTGCTTTTTTCAATTGATCGTGTGATTTGAGGGCACTGCTACTGCGCAATGACGCATGGCAATTTGAATTAATAAAAACACAAAACACAACTTATTTCGTTTTTCCATTTCTCGCTTGGCCATTTTTTCGCTGTAATCACCTTAGTAATTTTACTAAAACAATTATTCGACTCAGGCTTAGTAATTATCTGGGTAATGCATAATTCAACAGATACTCATTTCGCCTTCGGCGAATAACTGTTAATTATTCATACTCAAAGCTCTCTATAAGTTCACGCTACCTCAGCTTATGTTATTTGTAACCTAATCTCAAATTAAATCGGCACTAGTAAAACATAATTTCCTTCTCTTTTCAATAGTACCAAACCCATAACAAAAATAATTAGATATATGTGTTTTTATCTAGATTTCCATTACAACATCTAACTTTACTCATGCTGTAAACAGCCACTATTAAACAATGAACGACCTGTTGGAAGAAACAAAAGTCTGATGAGTGACTAAAGATATTTATTCCTTACCTGTTATCCTCTCTAAACTGAAGATCTATATAACGTGTATCATGGATCCAAGATCCAATCTTTATAGAGCACGCCTGGCTGTCAAAGGGAAAATAGTCCATTGCTATGCTACATTCGGTCTTCAGTACTGCGGGCGCAAGCCACCTTATTTCACCATTGTAAGATACGAATAAGTTCGTATCCAACGCGTATGAAAGTGTTTTTTCGTACTTTGCGTTTACCCTAACAAGAAAACAATTTATGTCTTTAACAATTGGAAGATCAAGATATATCTTTAACAAACTTTATTATCAAATGAGTTTTCAAACACTCAAAGCCCTTGATAGAAAATAACTCGTTTGGAATGGTAGTTTTCAACGAAAAGTATATTCCAAATATTAAAATTTATTATCAACTTATTAAGTAAAAGTTGTTCAAAGGCCGTTAAACACTAACAGAAAGCTAATTTTCTAATCTACGTTTTGTTTCCAACCTTGATTGGTTATCCTGTTCTTGGCAACCCGGTCAACGTTGTTGTTGTTTTCGCGCGTGTGACCGGAAATATCCTTCTATGATAAAACTTTTTTCCTACTAACTGTAATCAAGGAAAGATTAACTTCGTTTCTGTTTGGAATGTTCCGAATCGCCCTATTTGTTTTGCATGATTGGCACTAGTTTAGGTCTTGAATGTTCAAAGTTAAATAAAAAAGAAAATTTACTTGGTTACTAGAAGGTTTTCCTGATGCGTTATATCATGGCAGATAGGTTGAAAAAATAGACAACATACGGATTGCTGCATAAAGACTCTTTTAAAGACTCACACGTTATAGACTGTGATGTCAGGTATCCAAGTTGATGATGGTTTCATGGTAATCATATCAAGGCCTTCATAATCTTGTGGATTCCATACCAGATGTGGGGATTCCCAGAACTGAAAACGAAACAAAGCCGGAAAAATATTTTCTTTGTAACAACAGGGACTAATATTATGATGCACCAGGAAGTAAATTTTTAGTCCATTTAGTACCATGTTATACTTGGTTTTATAAAATCATTTGTTTGAATACAAAGTGTTGTTATACCCGAGTAAAAACTTACCAATCTCATCCAAACTTGAGAGGTCAAAATTTGATTTTTTGAGTCCTATATGGGAGAAAGCAATAAGTTAGCCTAAGCTGTTTTGTTTCTTTTTTTCTGTTAATATTTGAGTAACAATTTCCAATATCCATCGAAATTTTTTCTGGGGCTAGCCTGAAAAACCTTGATTTTCTTTTTTTAAGTAATCTTTTTCTGGAAAAATGTTCCACAAAACTTAATGAAAAAAAAAATTTCTCTAGCTTTAGATTGCCTATAACTAAACCATAGTCAGCAACTTAATCTAAGCTTAAATCAAGATGCTACTTTGCTCACTGAAAGGGACACAGCATAGGCCATTTACGATTTCTACAGGTGAAGACCAAACATCAATTTCCAAATCAAATGCCACATTTTAGGAATTCCGTCTCGAATCGACGTTATTGTTCGCAAAAAATAGCTTGAAGTTTGTGGTTTTAACCCTCTTTTGAGAGAAAATTGTTTTGGTTTGTTTTGATGAACCTGTATTTAATTTGAATTTTAAAGCAGGAACTTAAAGATTTTATTTTGAGTTTTTATCACCTGCGCACACAATTTCTGTTTGCAACGTTATTATATACATACATCAGAATTTTAAAGAAGACTTTGCTTTTTTTCTCAAAATGTAAGTGCTACACAAGATAGAAAAAGTTATGAAATAATTTCTAAAAGAAAAAACTGGAACTGGAATTTCCTCTCCTTCAAAGTTTCTATTTTTCACTTTGTTTTACTGAAAAGTAATAGGTATTCTTTAATTTTTTTGCACTTACCAGTGTAACAATTTGGGCGTAAACTATTTCGAATGTTACCACAACTGTCTCACGGACGTTCCGAACAGGCCGTACAACTCGTCCAGTTACTCCAAGTAAACTATTCAACAAACGACCTTCGGCACTTTGGTTTTGCCAATCCTGACCTTGGGTTTAAACAGAAATGCCCCTCTTCTTGTTAAGTAGACTTCTTTAAATTTAAGATACAGTTTAAAAAAACTAGTTTCTGTTCACTGTAAGAAGCCTCGCAAATCATGGCTGTTTAACTGGTCGAGGTGGAACAATTTGGATAAGATTTTGTAGGCTAAATTAAATACAGTGTGATGCCGATGGCAAAACATGTATTGCCTAGCTCCACTCTTCAAGTAGCTACAAGGCCTCACTTGAAAACTTTTTGTACTTAAAAGTTTAACATAACTCACATAAAACTACGAAGGATCGCTTATTTCAAAGAAAAATGAATTTGAAAAAATTTGTAAAACTCGAACGCCATATTAAAATTTCGGTATAACGACATAACACGTCTTTTGGTCAGTTTTTCTCGTCCGCTATATAACTATATACTCAATGAATTTACCTGTTGTTTCTAATGCGTAGATTACCAAGATGATGATTCCAACAAGACGTCTCATACTTGAAATGTAGAACGAACAACTAACTCACCAGCCAAGAACATGCAGTGGTTCTTAATTTCCCCTGCAGCGTCTAACTAATTGCAAATGACTTTTCTTTCTCTTTATTTAAGTTAATTGAAAATGTTACAGGTTTGCATATAACCCAAAATAAAATTTTACTTTAATTTCACCTGCTTCTATTTTTTGTTTTCAATGCAACCATTAGACAATGACAGAGATTTAGTCTTCCAGTAACTTAAGCCGTAGAAAATAGTAATAATAAGACTAGAGTTTGATATTTTCACCAGTTTGCTATGTGATTAGCATTTTCGGTTATTTTCGTGTAGGACTTGAAACGTTCCTTTGATAAAACAAACTTAAACGTGGTGGTGACAAGTTTAATTCAAAACTTTGGTTTTTTCTTTTTTCATTAAATTTTAAAAGGAGGTTTTTGTAATCAAAAACTGCTTTTTGGTTTATTTCTTTTTTCTGATGTATACATATGCTTTTGCGTTTTTATTTAGCATCGTCATGAATTTTGTATGATTTATTTTGTTATATCTTTACGTTTAACTGACACATCACTCACATGCAACTAAAAAAAAAACTTAAAGCCAGAGGCAACGGTCCTAGCAACATTTTCAGAATCAACAAGAAATGGCTTCAGCGTCAAGTTGATGAATCGTTTCTTGTTTTGCTTCTTTTTCCTAGAGTATTTTTTGGTCTATTTATGCAGGATTTTTTGTTTTTATTTAACATCGTTCGTTCATTAATTTTTATCTGCCTTCTTTGTAATATATCTATAAATTTAATTGCCACAGCACCAACTCGTAGCTAAAAACCATTTAGTCAGAGACAAAAGCAATAGTTAAAAGCAAAAGCTTTTTCATATTCCCTGCGGCAAACCGCCAGTTTGAATTAACGTCGCAGAGTATTTGTACAAAATTTTAAAGTAGCTCACGCCAGTTGAGGAAATAAGATGCCTACTTGATATATGGTAAAATTGTTGCTGCAAATAACGTCTTCTTAGTACTTGCCATTTGTTTTCCCAATATCCAACCGGTATATATGTCGATCCTTTTAGTCCCATTCAGTCATCAACATCTAACTTCTACTAACACATTATTTACCATCAAATAATTTTGTAACGAGAAAATGAGAATTGACCAAACATAGCAAAAACCAAAAATAAAAAGTGAAGTTTGCCTCTTGTTCCATGAAAAAGTAATGACACTGGTTGGCAGAACTTTCCAAAAGAATGTACAACTTCTCATCTTCTGATATCTTTCGAACCCAGGACATAATGTTTGTATAATGTGATAAAGGCTCAAATATTGAACAGTAGAGTGTGTTTGTATCTGTGGTAGAAAAGGTCTTTGTGGCATGAAACTACGTATACTTATTCTAGTAACTCAACAAAATGGTTTCAAGGATCTGTTAACTACTCATTAATCCCGTTGTAAATCAATTGCATGAAAACTGATAGAACTGATTATTTTATTGAGTTTCAAACACTCAAAAACAATAACTTAGACACACTAGTGGTTTTTGTGTGTCATATGTTTCATCTTGTTTGAGAACTGAACTCGCCGGTTTTACAAGTATTACCCGAATATTTGTTATTTTAGTTTAGTTTTTTATTTGAATTTGTCTTTTGGACCTCCATTAGCCAACTGTGTTTACGCTGCTTCCTAATGAGAAAGGGATGTAATGATTTGCACTGCATTGATGTAAAAACAAAGTAATTACGTGTACATTCAACAGGTACTGTTTTCAGAACCATCTCGCATCCAGATTAAGTTGCACATACTTTTGAATCTGATGGTAATAAACAATTAAACGGATTTAAGAACTCAATTAACATCAAATATTCAACGGAGATTCGAGAATGTATTCTATGTGTTTGAAATCGAATTCTTTGTATCACATCGACCCATCGTAAGCCTGGAAATCTTGTCACTGGTCATTCAAGTGCCCTTAAACTATGAAAGGAAATCCATGCAGTGTGACTGCCTACACAAAGCTAAACACATATCGTTAAACCTAGCTACGGAACAAAAAAAGCATTAACTGCATTTCCGTAAATCTCGATACCCAGCATGGCTCATCGCGAAAACTTTCATTGCGTTCATGAATCCCAAGAAAGACGGGACCATAATTCCGACACGCTGGTTTGGTGACCGAAAAACCACGTCAATCAGCCATGTTGCCGACACTTAACACCAAATGGAATCCAAAAACTTTTTTCGGAAATTATTATCATGTTTCACACAAGATCTTTTAAATTCAAATTTCTATGGTCAAGAAGTCACTGAGGTAAAACCTTACTAAATTTGGATGAAAGGGTGAAATAAGCTGAAATGCGTTTGTTCCCAAATCGAATAAAAATATAATAACTTTTGTCAGAGAATGTGTCTAAGTTGTAATGTTTTTATCCACAGTTTTAAATCTGTATTTGATCTAGACGATTAAATATTTGTAAAAGTATAGTCTAAATTTTATACTATGACCAAAAAAATTTACTCACTCATGCCCGTTATGCCGCCTAGCATGTAAGGCAGTAGCAAAGGGACGACACTGGGTCAGTTTCTAAATGGCCCGCCACAAATTTTAAAGAAATCCACAGGTATAAAACAACATTTCACCCCATTTCGAGAAATGTGCCTTCATGCCAAAACTGTCAAAATGAAAGAGGCATTCATAAAGACTCTTCTGCATTTAAAGGCACACTGTACGCAACCCACGTAGTATAAATAACCGCTGATCAATTTTCGTTCAAACACTGGCGCATAAGATGCTTGCTAGCAATATGGTCGAAAGCGACGAGTACGGTTCCATTATGGAAGATACGGCATCTGT
>JAOBRD020786431.1:0-13662 GCA_027575215.2 Hydrozoanthus sils
TAATAATAATAAAATCGTTATCAAGATTTTCAAAGCAGCAAACATGTTAATGTACGCGATGCCAAAGAAAAGAAAAAACAATAATCGAAATGAACAAACATAAACATGAAAAGCACATTGTTTTCACGCCATGGAAATTTAGGACAAATGAAAGTATTTTTTAAAACAAGTAATTTTTTGAAATTTGACATGCAAAATAACCTGATAAATTTATAAAAGAAATAGTACGGAGGATAGACATAAAAACGCCGTTTAAAGTCCCTATCAAGCTTATTTTTTTAAGTTCCAGATGAAAAGTAGAACCCATTAATAATAGTAATTTTTGAAAATAAAACCTTTTCTCGCCGTTCCTGTTACATTTTTTAGACTTGAAGCGTAAAATGATGACGTAGCAGGAGGCATATGACGTAGCACCAGGCATGAAGCAGAGACAATCTTTTTTATCTCAAAAAATTCAATTCTGGCTACAATAGTCACATTGTTATAACTTTAATCAATCAATTATTCCCTTGAAATTGTTTGAAATGAAAATTTTATGACATTTTTTAACAGAAACGAAATTTTTTAAACAAAAACCACACAACTCACTGTTGCTACGTCACAGGCTCGGTCAAAATTTGCATTCCAATCTTTTTTTGATTAAAAAACATACTTCGGCATGAAAATTTTCTTTGGTTATTCGATTTTTGAGTTCACAGATGACAACAGTTTTAATCTGGAACTTGATAAAATAAGCTTGATAGGGACTTTAAAAGGTTATAAAGTATAATTTATATAAAGGCGAAGTAAAACTACAAAAGTTTCCGAACGGGCCATCCTGATGATAGTTTTTAACCGAAAACGTTTGGAATATTTTGTAGTTTTACTTCGTTAACAGAAAGAAATTATTTCGAAAGCCAAGACGGGCTACGTTCAAAACGTTAACCCCTCAAGAACGTGTTAGTTAAACGCAAGAACTCTACGTGTACTTACGCACTAAAAAGTTTTTGAAGGAAACTAGCTTAGCAAGGAAGGGAAAGCCTGCGAAAAAGTGAGCGCATCTGATATTTGGTACTCGAGACAAGAGGCGCGATCAGATGGTGTGGTAAATCAAAGGAACAGCCTCGAAGAATGTTTTGGTACCCAATACTTCAATTTAACGTTATTGGCTAATAGTTTCAGACTGTTAGCGTTTGATATTCCAACAAAACTTTATCGAACATAGGCGTTCTCTTGATCGCATACAAACATAGGTGTTCCCCCAATCGCATACGGAAATAGGTGTTCTCACTCGAATACTTTCAGGTTTTCTCTTAGTCGATACAAACATAGGTATTCTCCCAATCGCATACAAACATAAGTGTTCTTTCAATCGCATACAAACATAGGTGTTCTCTCAAAGAACAGATAAGCGCTTACTAGTATCCTTGAAGCTGTGCTTTCCCTTTTCTACCTACAATTGACAGTAGGAGGAAGTTCGTCTTTTTGAGATCTTCACCTAAAGAAACTCAGCCAGGCACAAGAATTTATGTGTGCGTACATAGCTCAGTTGATAGGATCTATGACTGCTGAGCGTGAGGCACCGAGTTTGATCCCCTCCCTCAAACATTTGTGTGGTCTTCTTTCGCAGCCTCTTGTCTTCTAGTTTGGAACTTAAACGATCCCACACACTTTTCGATAAGAGCAGGGTTTTGACCCTTCGCTGTGGTCTGGCCTTTAAAATACACACGTACACCTTTGAACGAGAACTTGTCTGCTCTTTGACGTTGCGTGTCTAAATAAACTGATTAAATAGAAGAACAAAGTTTTAGCACCCACCCCCTCCCTCCCCTCCTCTTCCCCTTTAGCTAAACAGGTTACCCATTTAAGGTTATATTTTTACTTTTATTTGTATTTATTATTATTTTGTGATACTTAAGTCGTAAATTGACTGATGATCGTCCATTAGGGTGTCAAACACGATTTTTAGGGAGGAACAGTAACAGTGAAACTTCTTCATAAGTTTCTACGAAGGTTTTTATAATGCTGAAGAGTTTTGTTTATCGTGAAGAAGTTGTTTTGGTTTATTGCCCTTAAAGGGATTCTAGGCTGCACACCATTCTTGGTCTGAAATAAAACTTTTGTTAAGGCTATGTCCACGTCAGCAATTCAGTGGATAATTCTGTGCGTATCATTAACACCGAGCAACTTATTTTGACTTGAGTTTCTCGGGCGCCGCCATTTCGAAATGTGACGTGTTATGGTTGCAGTACCAGACCCCCTCTCGTTGGTTGCTAACAACAACAACAATCCTTTATTCGTGCCTTTGGGTGCTATTTTAAACTTACATTCGTGTGTATATACAATATATGACCAAAATAAAACCTTAATATGAATGATAATGGTGGGTGACACAAATTTTCCGCACAGGTACCCTAGAATGGCAGAGCCAATCAGGCTATAGGGTGCTATTGTAATTATTGGGAGTGGTGATAGAAGATTTATATGAGACCAAGCTAAACCGAAAGTTGTGTAACACAATGTCTTTAAACTAGATTTACTAGTTGGCAAATTAAGCTAAAAAAACAAATTTATGAAATAATTAATAAATGTCTTTAAACTAGATTTACTAGTTGGCAAATTAAGCTAAAAAAACAAAGTTATCAAATAATTTATCAAAAGCTAAATTTACCAACTAGTAAAACTAGTTTAATACATAACTTTCGGTTTAGCGCAGAAGTCTCTGTCCTCATTTGATAAATTATTCGATAACTTTGTTTTTTTAGCTAAATTTGCCAACTCGTAAAACTCGTTTAAAGACATTGTGTTACACAACTTTCGGTTTAGCGCTGAAGCCTTTGACCTCTTTTGATAAATTATTTGATAACTTTGTTTTTTTAGCTTAATTTGCCAACTAGTAAATCTAGTTTAAAGACATTTATTAATTATTTCATAAATTTGTTTTTTTAGCTTAATTTGCCAACTAGTAAAACTAGTTTAAAGACATTGTGTTACACAACTTTCGGTTTAGCGCTGAAGCCTTTGACCTCTTTTGATAAATTATTTGATAACTTTGTTTTTTAGCTTAATTTGCCAACTAGTAAACCTAGTTTAAAGACATTGTGTTAATTATTTCATAAATTTGTTTTTTAGCTTAATTTGCCAACTAGTAATACTAGTTTAAAGACATTGTGTTACACAACTTCTGTTCAGCCCTGAAGTCTCTGTCATCTTTTGACAAATCATTTGATAACCAAAGAAACGTATTGATTTCTCGTGGCCGTCCAGAAACACGATCACTGACACAATTATTGCACTCAGTTTCAGCTTGTGCTGACTGATTTATTAAAATAAGTTGAATTAAGATCTTGAACTGTATTCCTGAGCGGTTGAGAAAGCAGAGAAGCCACGTGGTTGCAGTTTAGCAACGAGGATGGAAACTTGTTCTTTTCGATCACATACAGCTCGTTCATTTTCAATTTTGTCCGAGTTATATGCTCTATGAACAGAAATTAATTAAATGTTCCTTAAAGGTATAGAAAGATTAACAGATTTTGTCTAGTTCTCCTAGTCATAAAAACTTCAAAATTGAGCTTTTTGTGTTCTAATTTAAAAACGAATTCACCATTGTCTCTGGGCGTCCACGTTGCCGACCTCGTCGCTAAACTGGTCCCTATTACAAGTAAAATGCGGTTTTTGGACTGTCAGTGGAATTATTTATAACCTTAGCATAGCTAAAATGATATTGCCATATTTTTGTATTTCGATTTATGTAGAAAATACCATAGTTTTTCGCACATTGAAAAACTTTTTTTCTCTCAGGGTGTTGAAGATGTTATATGGCCGTCCTAGAGATGATTTTTATCTTGAAATAATGACAAAGTCTCGTACGAGTGAGCAAAACGAAACGCACTAGTAGTTATTCCGACAATCTGTCTCTCGAGCGGCCATGTTAAAACGTTTTTTGAAAATACAAAATTACTGATTTTTAAGAACAGTTATTGGTTTTGTAAAAAACGTAGTTCTTGTGTATCGGATACGAATAAAAAATGGAATCTTTACATGTGTTAAAACATTTTTTTAGTTTCTCTCTTTTTCTGACCCTTTGGCGTAGCTAAAAACTTGATAAGTATATCTTAATAACCGAGTACAAGGTCTGGCCAGTAAAAGATTTTCCCGGACCGATCAAGCAAACGAGGTTATTAACTTATTGATTAGATCCATTTTGAAATCATTTGCGATTGCTTTAACTTGATTGGTTCCCAACTAATCTTTGTAATCGCACTTTTTGAGATTGTAATTGCACTCTTTTTAGTTTGTAATCGCACTATTTTGAACAGCCAATCACTGTACAGGGGAGACTACCACAGCCAATCAGATCCACCAAAATTTTATATGCAAACGGAGTAAGGAAAATGAATTACATTTAGCTCACAGAAACTGATTTAAAAATGGGTTTGATCGAATGGTAATTGAACTTCGCGTCGTGGAATTTTGAAATCATACTTTGGATTTTAAAGTACCTAAGACACGAACTTTTTTGTTACGTCTTTGAATAGAGCTTTCTAAATGAAGAATATCGGTGAAATTGTTTTGTCAAAATCAGTTACGGTTCCCGAGATATTGATATTTAATGCTTTCAACTTATGACGTCAGTTGTTGAAAGGCAAGTTTTCAATTTTTTTGAAATCTGCTGCCATTTCATAACTTTATGGTAAGCTCAAGCCAAACCTCGGCTGATGATGTTTCTCGAGATATTCTTCAGAATATAGTTAATCGTTTTCGTCCAAAGGATAGGGATTGCAGCGGATTTTTAAAAAATTGAAAATTTGCCTGTCTAATAATTTACGTCATCAGTTGAAAACAATGTTAGCATCTCCAGAACCCTAACCGAGTTTAACAATTTTTTTCACCGCTGTTCCTCATTTAGAAAGATCTATCCACTGACGTAAAAAATTTCATTTCGTAGACACTTTAAATCGAACTCTAGCTTGCGCTCTCTTTCCATTTTGAAATCACGTGTAATTTCAGACTTAATTGCACTCCACTCAGTTCCACTGCCACTTGACATAGTTTCAGTTTTAAATCAGTTAAAAAGAAAAAAAAACGATTATCTGTGTGCGCTCTCGTAATCAGACCGATAACTCACCGGTCCTATATGGGAAGTTATTGGAGCGATTTTTGGCCAATCAGCGTGAAGGGTTTGTTTATTTTCTAGAAATTTGACTTTCCGTGTAATAAATTAAAATAAATAAATATACATTTTATAACTTTTTGCTTCTTTAACAGGTGCATTTCAATGCTCAAAAACAAAAACGACTCACTCTTCCCAAGCTGAATAATTAAATCAAGCCAAGCAACCGAAAGACTTAGTAAAGGCCTCCACAAACTACTCGATTCGTTTGAAGGGCCCCAGTCTTTTTCGCGAGATTCATCGGGCCCGGTGCCCAAGCCACGTTGCACAAAAATTGTTCCACTTGTCACGTGCTTGCGATTTCTCTTCCTATTGGCTGATGCGCAAATTAGTTCAGACAGGTTATTGGCCACTGCCACACACACTAGCCGATGTCTGATCGGACATTTTGGGATATAGGATCTTCCTTCACGACAAAAAATCGTGTCCGAATTTTGCTTTTTACTGCCACACACATGGCTTTTTGTCGCAGACAAGACCCTTCAGACGAAAAATTGTGTAATGTGTGGCAGCTATAAAACTTAGAAACTTTCGTAAAATTATTTCAAGAGAAATGTTTTTAACTTATGGGTTTTTATCTAGCTTTTTTATAGACAACCGTGTTTATTTGACATAACATTTATTAGCAGAATCAAGTTAAAACTTTTTTACACGGTTAATAATTGTATTGTCACGAAGTTGATTGTCCGATATCGCAGCTGTGTTTTCAATGCTCCAAGATGCTCTGTACAAAGGTCTATTTCTCTCGGAAACCTGAAACAAAATTTATGTCGCCATTATGGAGTTGTCAGTCTTAAATTGGGGAGGGGTGGATTGGGGTTATCCTTTGCCTTCACTATTTACCCCTGGGGACTGGACCATTAGGCGAATATTTAATCTTACCCGAAACGGAGAATTTGTTTGTCTCCTAAAGGTGCATGAGGGTCTTAGTGTTTTAAAACAAATTTGTTCTACTGCAGTGGGCTGGGCAAATATTGCCCTTTTTCACACTTCCAAAAATTAAATTCAGTCAGTGAAGTGCTAGAATACTTGAAAAGCCAGTTTTCCTGTGCTTTAAACGATTGTAAAGAATTTAGTTTCTTTTTCTAGGCAGTTATGATTTTCGTAGCATTTCTAACGATATCTGAAACATCAGAATTCACTTGCAGCTTAGGAACGTCCCTGCGTGATCTTTCAAAAACTTCGAGAACCTTTCAGGAACATCGTCATTCCAAATGAGGTTCCCTACTTTCAATTTACTTTCTCGCCCTCGCCAAAATCAACTCGTTTAGTTCTTTTTACCTCTCTCAGCCTTCAGTAACCTTTTCTGCATTCCGTCCAAATTTCTTCGTCTGAATGGAACTCACGCCCCCAACGCAGCCCTTGTCCGAAGGAAACTGGTGCCAAGAGAGTAACTACAGCTAGCATTCCAACAAAAAGGAGAGCGGTTTTTCCTGTTCGGCTCAACATTTTCCTCACTTCTATAAACAAGAAAAAAAAACCGGAATTTAGACTTTAGTTTGTAAACACTTGATCTCGTTTCATTTCTCCTGTTCACGTCTAATCTCTTTCTTACTTCCCGTCTTGCTTTGTCTAGTCGCGTTGCACGAAGTGTACCACCTCATCGTCGACTCATCAGTGTTCTTGCTTTTCACTTGACTTCATAGCGGCCATGTTGGTGCCTTGAATTTTGATGATTTCGTTTGTTTAGGGCACCATCATGGCCGCTTAGTCTTGTTTTTGGCAATCAAAGTTACAACCAGGAGGCACCGTGATTGTTACTTTTTGAACCCTTATTTTCTTTCTGTTTGTTCGAAGCTAATTCCTTGAATTACGTTTAATTATTTAGCCATCAAAACATTTTTAGCGACATTCCATTTTTTCTCATTTAATAACAATTACGAAGCACAGTAATATATGCATGCAGTGCCTGGGAATCAAAAGGCTCATTTAGCATTCAATATTATTTTTGAATATAAAATTTATGCGCAGTTTTAAAAACTCCGGCTTGGCATTGAGGGAACAAGAGCAGCGAGGAACGCATGATTCCAGATTGAAATGAAACGTTCTGGTCTGTACTCTTTATAATAACCTTTTTTATAAGAACCTTTTTTATAAGAACATGAAGCAGAAAATCGCCAAAATTTTAAAACATGTTAAGAACATGCTGAGGCTGAGAAAGGGTGAAGAACATTTATTTATGATAATAACCTATTGCAAATAATTCGTACAGTGTTATTAAAAATTTGCATTTCGGTGGGCTTCTTGACTAAAGTTCGCTGTTAACAATTTTACAGCACATGTTTTTTCATTTACCAAATCGCAGTTCTTACAGGTATACACTATACACAAATGTACCATGCATACGGTAGTGTATTATTCAGTCTAAAATCAGTAAAGATGTTTTAAGAACATGTTTAAGAACATTTGAGGCTGGTATTCCGAAAATATTTAAGAACGTTCAGCCTTAGTCTTAAAATTTGACGTTCTTATAAAAAAGGAGTGTAAATCTTTAGGCATATGATTAAACAATAAAGAGTAAGACAGAAGGCATTAACTTTGGCAGTACACGCGTTTTTATGAGAACAACGAGGTTCAGATTGGGCAAAATTTAAGAACAATTAAAGAACAAGCTAAGGCTCGGGAAGGATAATTTTTTTTACAGAATGAATAAGATGTTATTCACATTTTTTTCTTTTTCAATCTTTGTCATTGCCTCAAATTATACGCTGTACGCGTATTTATTTATCTGAAGTTTGTTCGCGTATTGTAACACCTTTGGCTTAGTTTTTATTTGATCTAAACAAGACATAGAAATAAGAACAATTTAAGAACCATTTTAAGGCTCAAATCGCCAAAACAGTTTTAGTCTATCAGTTACTTTTGTTTAGATGACCAGGAAATGTGTTAAAAATACCAGATAAAAACTGCTATCTGCTTGGCACTGCCTTTATTACACTTCAATTCGTAAGTGGTCTCAATTCAACTTTAACAACAGTATTGCCCGGCTCTCGAAAATTCTTGCTGAGAACAAGTCTTGTAGCCACGAGCGACACTGCCCCTTATGAAATAAAGTTTGGAACCATTATGCCACTATTGTACCTTGGTTTTGAAGTTTGCCATATGTATGAAAATCTTGTACCGAAAGACAAATGTTACATTCAAAACTGCGAGGGATTTTTCCGATAACAAAATCTTTCCACCAAAAGGCGAACCTGTGATTAACTAAGTGTCCAATAAATACTCGGCATTTGTTTTGCGATTCCACAACTGTTACAGGCGTGTCAATATTTGTTATAAATATTTTATCCGTTTCCTTCGAGCTTTCTATGTGTGCTTACTCACCAAAGTACGACCTAAGTTGTCGGTTGCTTGTCCAGATCAGGTTATGTGCTTGGCAGCTTGATGATCGTCCGCGTAAAAATCATTTAGCTTCATAAAAATTTCTCTTTTATGTCTGCGTATTAATATCATGAACTATTAACATAACTAATAAAGAAAGTTGGGACAATACCAATAACAGGACAAAAATAATTAAAGAGAAACCGTTTTTAAATAGTCTTTTTTTAGTCGGCATCTTCTTGCCTGAAATGCAGGTGCAGGCAAACGAAACTGTGATAATTCATGAACCGCGGTCATCAAAGAAAAAACCTACATTAGCTTCAATATTAAACAATCAAGATCAAATTGTGATGCCTTAGTTATTTTTTCCCGATGAAAACATTAATAATTCTCTTTTTTTAACTGCTTTCGCCGGCACTAAAAGCAAATATTTTGATATCAATTTGGTATTTTTTTGGAAACAATATTCCACGAAACAAAAGCTGATATTGACATCTCGCATTCAACTGCCTTTGAACAATTTGATGTTACCAAAGGGCCAACTATTAGCATGGCGTTTGATCATTAATTACACATCAATTTTTTGGCGGAAGGAGTCCGCTTCAATCATATTTAAAAAGTAAATAATTCAATTTTTTCCGTGGAGCAACTATCGAAGATCTCTACAAAACTTTTGAATAGCTGCTAAAACAAACAGGCCCTGGTTCTTCAAAGACCGATTAGTCTTAAGCCACGGTTAAGTTTTTGATCCATGATCGTATTTCTTAACCGGACACACTAAGCGATTTTATACGTCGATCGCTACGATTGGCGAAATTCGCTCAAATTCGTTTAGTGTCACCTACTGCGATAGCAAATTTCGCAGATCGCAGCAACTGGCGTATAAAATCCCGCATATCTAGCATGTCAGATACGAGCGATTAAATACGCCGCGTTTCGCAGGCAATCAAATTCGCTACGATCGGCGTATAAAATCGCCCAGTGTGTCCTGGGCTTTAATTGACTTGGCTGGTAAAATTGTGGTTAACATGTTTGTATTGTTTGAAATTCTGAGCAGTGTTTGTAAGCAAAGCCAGCCTTTTTTCCTTAACCTTGATTAAAAAATTTTCCTTAACCTTGATTAAAATTAACAGGCTTTTGAACAACTGGGTCCAGTTCTGTCCGTTAATTTGAGAGAAAGGAAACTCCCACAATCGGTAATTCCCTTGCTTGTTTCTCGTTGTTGCACGTTAGAATGAATAAAACTTCGTGCATAAACAAATAGATTAATGTTCACCAAAATCAAACACCTTCCTTAGTTCTTTCAACCAAAAACAGGAACTCTACTGTGGCGGAACAAATTACATTCTTATTTTTCTCATTGATAAAACACCAGCAAGTCGCCAACAGTGAGTGGTTGACAATTAACGATTAATGAGGTGATTTTGGCTGAGGCTTTAGGCAGTAAAGCACGGGTAATCAGGCTCAATTATCGACAACATTGTGTGGCATCAGTTGTGGTTGAACCTTGTTCTTAATAGTTTTGAAAGTGTCAAATAAAAGGCAACACATGTTAGACATTTCAGTATTCTCAAATACCACAACATAGTTCTTCCCGAATGTTTGCAGTTGATAATTTATTTGTTGTATTCGCACAGAAAGCTGCTTTGTTTTCCAAATTGCCCGCAACTAGGCAACAATTTCACTTAACCCTGTCAGTCCCAGTCAGTTATCAATGACTAAGGACTTAATTATATGGAAAGGGCTAGCCCCGTTGAGCGGGTTGAAGACACAACCCTAGCTCGGTATTACATAAAACGAGCCGGGCCGGGTGGAAGTTTCGTATTTGTTTACAAAATGGCGGAATCGAAAATTTCGAAAGTTTTGAAAGTTTCGTCTGGCGCTCATTGCTTTTGTCAAAGCGCGCCCGGTTTGCCGGGATCCCGGACGGTTATTACCGAGATCTCGGCAAACTGGGCTGAAAATTTTCCATATGTAATCGCGAGTCTATTTTTTACAGAGTTAATACTGATAGCCGGGATCTCGGTGGAAAAACCGGGCTAGCCCGTTTCATATAATTGGGGCCTAACTTCTCCTAACAAAACACATACTAAATACGAAAATTGGTAATGAGAACATGAGAATTGATTAAACAAAGCGTAGATGAAAAGTAATATTCGTCCAAACTTGTTAAACGAAAATCTGGGCTCCATTTGGGAGAATTGACAGACAACCGTCAGTCCTTATTTCTCACCAGGAAATTTGCGAAACATTACCGCTGTTTCATTGTCTAGGATTTTTACATACATGATGAGCCAAACATTAAGGCGTCTGAATAAGTATATACTATTTTATCGCAAGAAAAAGAAAAGAAAGTCTTTATTTTCTTGAAAGATGATTTTTATTAATATATAATTTTTAAAACTTCAAATCTAAAACATTGCGATAAAATAAACGGGGCATGACGAAAAATTTAGTATCAGCCAAAATATATGAAATTTTATTACGTGACGTTTCAACGTGTTTTTTGGCGTCATTCTTTAATAAAATAAAGCATATTCTTTAAAAGCAAACCTGAAAAAACAAAACAAAGTTAAAAGTTAAACGCAAAACCTAGTTAATATTTCTATGGGTCTATGAAAGCTGGCTGTTTCTGGATTTTTTTAACAATGAGAGAAATATGAATAAAAATTTGTTATGCCACAGTACTCAAGCGAAACTTTACTAGGAGTCTGAGTGTATTAAGACAAACTAAGCATTTCGTTTTTAATAAAAGCGTTTCAAGATTCACATTTTTTTATTTAAGTTAATCACTAGAAATCGTGACAAGAGAAAATGACTCAGCGAATCATGCAATGATAGACAATGACAAAAAATACTCCCTCCAAGCAACGGTCAGTTTTTAATCGGTTCACTACTGAAAACACAAAGAAATACGAACAATTTAAGAACAATTTTAGGCTCGAGTCGCCAAAAAGCTAAGGAGTAATTAGTTACGGCCAAATTTACTGGTTCTTATACAAAAAAACCTGTAAGCAATCAAACTTAGAATGAGAGCTTGTGTAAATTTATACGCCGAGTTAAAGCTGTTCTCTTGTAACATTAGGTTGAACTAGTTGATATCGTAGGTATTCTATAGTAATCGGTAAAGCTTTACGGACAGATTGTTCAACAAGAAACGATTTGAGATAAAAGAGGTACCGCGTCATCGACACTTTACTGACTTGTCATTTTGAATTGTTTCCAAATTTTAAAGATGCCGCAATGCTTACATCATAGTAAACATAGTATTACGGGCAGCTGGCTCAAAAAGACACACCACTCGACGAGTTAGATAGAAATACGTCAACAAAACCGTTTTTGTAATCAAATTTTACACTGTCACTGTGCTTTATAGTTCAAGTTTTAAGAAACCCTTTTTTACCTATAGCTCAGTGGTTCTTTACAGAATCTACTTGTAACCATTTGTTTTTATCACAAAATACACGGTTTCTTTATAAGAACCAGCAAACTTATTTTGCCGAGGCTCATTCCTCTAACTTTTTGGCGATTTGAGCCTCAAATTGTTCCTAAACTGCTCTTGTTTCTATGTGTGTTTAAAACGAAAAAAAACTAAGCCTGTTAGGTGATACAATACAGCATTTGATCAATTTATCGTGGATTCGCCGATTCATTTCCCCCGAGACAATTTCCAGTGATTGTAAACGGCGAAGCATTTCTTATTGAAATTTATATTCTTATTTCTGTATTGTTCAGGTAAAGATCGAAGGTCAGTAAAAGATTTTTAAAAAAATCAGCTATCGAAATCGAACCTATGCTTGTTCTTAAACTGTTCTTAAATTTTGGCCAATTTGAGCCTTGTTTTTCTTATAAAGTTGTTCTTATATAAACAACCGTGTATATCATCCCAAGTAGTACCGACTCTAGTCTAAGGGCTTCACTGAATTTCCATCTGTAAGACAGGTAGAATGTACTTAGTTTAATGAAACTATATTGTTCTGCTGTGTTAGTGCCATGCATACAAGACATACAACAGAACAACTGCAAACCGCATCCATTATTACAAGTTCTTTAATAAACTATCAACAAAAACAACAGAACTGCAAGTCGCATCACCCTCTGAATCTCCAAAACTCTTCTTTGCCCATGCTGTAGAGTTTAATGGAAAAGCGCAGCACTCCACAGTTTCGTTATGACATAACTCAACCCTTAAAGCAATTGAGGAGAACATACTGCCTTCGCTCTAACATCTGCGAGAGTTTTGATTTTCGTGTCTTCTCGGATAAGGACGTTAAACCGTAGGCCCCTGGTGGCAAACTTCGAAGGGGACCTCGCGATCGAGTCATATTGCCTGTTATCCCGTGACTTCTCGAGAACAAAACACAGCGCGAAAAAAAGGTAAAGTTTCACACTTTATTTAGAAGAAACTGCATGAGGGGGAAAGCACAACGTTTCGAAGAAATAAGCCAGCTTCCAACCTGGCATCATCTTCTTGCCATATCTATCGGGTGTAGCTCCAATTTTGTGCCATTATTCTCAATTTTATTTCGCATAAGAATCAACCATTTTTAAGAAGCAGTAAAAATTTTGCTCTGCCTCAATGTGGCTTATTTTGAGGGCAATTACAGCCTTTAGTTAGAAGTTCTTATTTTGTTTTTTTTGTGGCATCTTCTCACTATGTAAAAACTGCCATGCGCTTTCAATAAAACATAGGTCTACAAAATTGCCGTACAGCACTGAATGGAAACTTTGTAGTTTAACAATTAACAAATAAACAAGTACTTGAAACTGCAGAGTACGCAAGTTGCTATGTTTAAGGTATGTCGCACATAGTACATGCATGGACAATGCAATATTTTTCTAATTAGTTATTCTCAATAAATCTCAATTTCAGACGCAGCTCGTTCTTTTAAAATTTGTCTCATTTCTTGGACAACTTCAACTTCGCTGTTCGTATCACTGTTGTTTAAAAAGTCTATTAGTAATAAGAGGCATTTCGATGACGGATCGTCAATGTCGCTAATCATGCATTGTCTTGTGGCCACGAAATTCGTTTTAGCGATGTCCCAATTAGAAAAATTTTGATCATGGCCATTGCAAGAAACGATCTACCAGACGATAATTCTGTTTCATTTGCGGGACAATATAAAGTTCTTTTTACTTAAGCATACCGTGTTTTCTCTATTAAGTCCCCCGGGGGAATTATTTAT
>JAOBRD020786540.1:0-13662 GCA_027575215.2 Hydrozoanthus sils
TGAGCTGGACTCTGAAAGTCACTCGATATATAACTCAACGCAACACACACGAGGTTCTTAGTTCCCGTATAACTTTTCAGCAACCGCTGACCAAATAGTGCATCCCTGTTAGAATTGCCATATCATAAACAAAGAAAATATACGTATAAAGTACCAAAATACTTTCTACCAAGTGACTTCTATATATAGTGTGTATTGTTTTAAGGAGGTTGATATATATTGAGCTTGAAGTTGTGACGTTTGTAATGCGTACTGGTCCAGTCTGGAGATTGAAGAAACTTCCTTTTTCAACGGTTTTACGAAAATATAAATTTGCTCAAAAACTCAAAAACAGTATATTTTAGAATTTTATATTTGACGTACCAGCACGTTTATAGTAGTTGATATTGGTCGGTGCCCGTTAGTATCTGAAGTCAATCAACATAAGCATCCCGGATGATCATTAAATGAAAAAGCTTACGGAACAACGAAAAAGCAACACCAAACTAGCTGTGCAAGAAAACATCTTGACTTAATTGTTAAGAAATTTTCTATCTCACGAAAAGCCCAACGCTGTTCTTCTTAAAAAAAACCCGCCACTGCTGAAGTTTCTTAGTGGAAATATTTTGGGATTTTTTTTGTATATTTTCTTTTTTTTTATGATAAGGTGATTTTAAGGAAAGCATAGTCCCGATATTACTACCGCATACTTTTCTAAGTTCTTTTTATAGAGCTATTTTTATCGAGAAAATTAGTGTTCTTCCCTTTCATAAATGCTTGTATTGAACAATTTACAATTTACACTGTAGAGAGGTTATTTCTGTTCCTTGATTTAGTTGCTCATCTTCATAAACTGTAAGTTGCCGCTCTTTTGATCACCTCTTCTAATATAAGTTATTAAAGCTAGTTACAGTTTTAAATATAGTTTATTTGCGTTTATGAATTGTTAAAATAAAAGTTAAAAGTTTCTTAGTCGTTAGAATTTCTGATGGTTGATAGTTCAAGCGTTCGGCTTTTCGTGTGAATAAATTCTAAAAGATTTCTTGACGTACCAGCATGTTTTAGTTAGCATTTGTCGGTGCCCGGAATCAAGTCAATCAACATACGAATCCGAATTATCTTCAAATAAGAAAAAAAGCAAACGGAACTAAGAAATGACAAAACCACACTAACTCCGCAAGAAACAGCCACCTGCCTAGTTTAAATCTCTGGTTAATGCAGTTAGCAGAGTACCTTATTTTCTGTTCTTGTAGCAAAAATGATTGTGAAAAGGTACAAAAAATATAATTGAGTTTAATTCAAACACCATTGTCTTAAGTTAATTGTTAAGAAATATTTTAGAAACAGAGTTTCACCAAATGCTCACTAATACTCGTTTCTTTGTTTAATTTTTTGGGGTTTTTTTTATTAGCTTTGCCATATAAGAGAGAGAAAAAGATATATGTGATGTAATAAATAAGTGCACACTCAAATTGATATATAGTATGTAAAAATAATAGAAAACAATTTAAAAAAACATGGAAAAAAACTGACAGGGCTACAACACTAGCATTGAGCCAATAATTTCTGTGAACCCGGTACGATGGTATACGATAGACTGATTATAGACTGTTTAAAATGTAAAAAAAAAGCAAAAACGTCCAAGACCACGAATATTAATTCAATTTCAAACTTTGAGAGCTAAAAAGGGCTTTGTTTGTGGCTTCCTTAACGTTCTTTATGTTTTCTACTTAGAAAGTCTTTTTTTCCTCCCAAAGAATCAATATAGAATAATGCGTAACTCTTTACGTAAATTAATTTCTAGAAAGACAATGAGGATGTCAGCTCTTTGACAAGACGCTGCCACCAAACAGTTTCTTCCTTTTATTGACGTAATTATTTTATTTTTTATTCTATTATGCTTGCCTACGTAAATTACGTTTACACATATTAGTAAAAGACAAAGTATAGGAACGCAGCAAATATACAGGGGGCGTAGACAGGGACACCACAACAGCCGGGAGCCAATGTACTATGGACCAAGTTATTAAAAGAAACAGAAAACGTAAACAAAATATTAGTTAAGGGTAAAACAAAAAAGCTATATATAATCAAAAACAACATGAGAAGGTCGTGTCCAGTAGGCGCGCCTGCAGTGTTGCATTTCAAACAGCTGAGCATGGCACATTCATTGGTTTAATAAAACAATAGTTTTTAATAAACAACAAATTTCTTTTTCTTATCTATGGTGTTTAACTATGAAATAATTTTGAGAAAACATGCACCTGCATGTCGGGTTTGAAAAAAGCCTGAAGCTAGCGCACACCGACGATCGAGGAGAAACAGTTGAGCTCCGCCAAAATCCTCTCGTTAAAGCAGCAATTTTGAATTTGTGATTATTTTGCTTCTCAAAGCAGCAATACAAATATCAAACAGAATAGAAACTTGCCTCACCTCCTTGCGGTTTATTGATATTAATTCTAAAGTTCCTTACTTGTGGTAAAAAAAATTCCAAATATCCTTACTTGAGGTAAGGAACTTTATATACGACTTTGGATGCTACTATAGGGATGAATTAACCATATGATATTAGTAAAAAGCTCCGTGTCTTATAAGAATAATTCTTCTAATGATATTCTTATTTTATATTTTGTTATTTCTATCTTAATCAGAAAATACATATTTAAAACGAATTGTTACTCTAAAGCAAGAAGCTTGTTAGTCCAATCCTAGTAACAAGAGAATAAAAGATAATAATGAAATTTAGATTGCAGTGTTCCAAATATTCTTTGAAATATTTTTAAACTTAGAAAAAGTCTCCTCGAAACAGTTTGTTCGATCGAGGGGTAAAAAAGCGTACAATCACGATCACAATCGGGTCGGTAGTACCTAAACATGCCGAAAAAAAAGAATACATTACGAATATGAAATACATTTTTTTCAAACTCTTTACGACGCCTAACTATTGTCATTATTTTGTTTTAAAAAAACAAAATAAACAGCGTTATCTAGGCATTTCGGATATACATTGATAAATTGATATAAGTTATTAAAGGTGATAGAACTTTTATCTAGCTGCAAAAGTGCATAGTCCCTCTTCTCAAAAGTAGCTGTGATCATACTAGCTTAGGATGAAGACCTAAAGTAGCCTTCAGATGTGAACAGGCCAAAATGCAGAGTTGTAGCCGTTGTAACTACTTTTCTCCAAAGGAGCCGAATTGTACTTCTAATTAACAACTATCCCCAGAAGGGGAGGTGAATAGCGGTGGATATATCTAGAGCTAGACACCGAACTTGAGGGGGATAGTTGTTTTAATATTTACCAGAAGATAGGGATAAAATGCATTTCATTTTTCAAAGAAAGAGAAAATTTATGTTTTTTTCTATTTCTAGCACGCGCGCTTCGTTTTTACATTATTCAGGGTTTTTTGTAGAACATAAATGTCGTGGATTTTAAGCAGATTTTGAAAGAAAAAATTTTGTCCTAACCATTAAAACCAAAAAGCCGAATCTTGTTGTCCTCTTCGTGTTTTCTAAAATGGTTCTTCGTTTAAAGCAATCATTTCCTCGTCTATAACTAAGGGGTAACGCGACGCCATTTTGACTACCGCCTCAAAATCAACTAATAGTCATGGATATTGAGAGATACGGGAGCCAATCAGAGCGCGCGAAAATGGATATTGGTTGCTTTGGTAAATACTGATCAACCAGCCTACTTACCCGCTTACGAAACAAGAAAGTAACTTGTGCCAGTAGAACAGTGCCAATCAGCGTCTGGCGGAAATTCCGAAAACACGCAGTTCTATCTGGATAAATGGTTCGGCCGCTTTCTGAGTGATGAGACGTCTAAAAAACAAAAATACAATAGATTTTAAATGGAAAATCAGCCTCAGCTGGTGCTTTGCTGCATACACTAAAAAAACATAAATCGAACATTGTTAATTGCAGGACCAGTTTATAGCTATCCGGTGGCGTTCAAAAAATTATGTTTTTCTTCTGCGAGCTCCATCTTTGCAGGAACACAGGCAGCAGAGGAAAGGCAAAGGGGTTAACCAAACAAGCATGGCAAGCATGGCTTTTTCAAGTGTACTTGAGTTGTTGCTTAATGTTTACTTGCCATGCTAATATGGACAAAGCTATTATTACGAATCCGTAGCTATAAAGATAGTTTAGATACAAATAGTAATGTATGAACGATAAACAAAATTTGCATGTCATTTTAAAAAATACATTATCGTACAAGTTTCGTTTCCATTTCTGTATTCAAAATTATGGGGAGGCCTTTCCGATGAAATCCGCAAAAGTTTTATTTTGAAAAAGAAGACTCAAACGTTGTTCAGGGCTTCGCGCTCAATGGAGCACGACCCGGCACGCGCCGCGATAGGAAATCACTGATCCGGCACCATTCACATACAACAAGTCACGACATTCATCAACGCTAGTCCGCATTCTTGAACAAAATGAACACAATCACCGCCGTAAATTATTCTTAGAATCTCTGCATTCCAGCTTGGCTAAGAATAGTGCGAATGAAAGGGCTGAATTTCCACCGGCATATGTCCCACTTTTGAAATCTCTTAAGGACTCTGAAATAAGTGACCAGCACCAGCGTTTGAATTTTAAATGTAATTATTCCCTTAAAGAAGAACCACAGTATAAAGGGTTCGAAAATTTGGGATACTTTTTAAAGTTTAAAAAATAATCTTTTAACAGATTAGTTTATACACAGCACATTTTATGTTATTATGAATACAGTGATCGCCCTCAACGAAATAGAAGAATTCTCCAATATGTCGATATTAGTTATATTGAGGTGTACAAACACACAGTTATTGTAATATTTTGGGTTTTTTTTTTAAAAAAACTAACGCTTTCGCTCTAAAGAGGCATTTCCAGGTTTAAAACAAAACCTGAAGATGCCAAAAAAATACCTTTTATTTAAAAATAACAGCTTTTTGTTTATACGCCTCATTTTAAGTATAAACATTTTAATTTAGAATTGCAAAATTAACACTCACTTTCTTTTGCGTGTAGAAATGATAAAGGCAAAACCCGAGTATTCAGTACATCGATGACAACCGTGATTTCGGTAATATCTTCGAAAAATTAATGTCTTAAAAATGAAATTTAGTTTTGTTGTTGTCGTCAAAACAGAAAGAGGAAGAATTACCCTGACTGTTGTTCCGATGCAAGTTTTTCACACTCAGAAGATAGAGCAAAATACAGTTCAAATTATACTGTTTCAATTTCTAAAATTTCATTTCAATTTCTTAGTACTAATCTGTTTAGCAAATAATAGACTACGTGGTTGAATTTTCTATGATTAGCTACTCAACGAGGCACAAAGTAAAGAGTTGACTATTCAAAATCCACAGAAAACGACCGAAAATTAAAATTATTTGTACTTTACTTGTACCTATACTCTGTTTTTAAAGCTTACAAATACCTCCACCTAGAAATAAACGTAAGGTAAAAAACTTTAATATTTTATTTTTTTACAGTTAACAATACTTTTTAAAAATTTTCATATGATATAGCCTTTGGCAGATTTTACTTTAAAGTGTTTTCAAAACATCGCAAAAATGGTTTTGGTTTCTCTCACTTCACATACTGCTAAAAACTGAGTTCTCTCTGCCAAGTTCTAAAACAAAGTCAAAATGATGAGATAAAATGTCATTTTCGATTTTCAAGCAAATCTTACCTTCTTGGGTTTCAACAAGTAATTTTGCCAGCAGACTTTTCTTCAAGATGACCGCGGACCCAGTATTAGTTTGACCACGCTTCGCCTCGAGCATGCATTGCACGTGGTTTAAAGTTGAAGACAATAAGGTCGCTAACAATACAATTTCAGATATGTTTAAAAAATAAATTATCATTTTTAAAACTTTTATGTGAACAAAGTATTTTTGTGTCATGTCCGAACTTCCATACTGCGAACGCCTTGGAACTTAAAAGAATGTAGTACTGCAAATAACAAAACCACTTACAGTTTACGCATGGAGGCTCAAAAAAAAGCATAACAACATCTATTTCCTCTTTATAAGAAACTAAAACAAAATATGTCAAAGTTTTACGATTAATAGTAGTAGACTGAAACACATATTCAAAAAATCGCTCTCAACGTCTTTATATTGTAAGTTAAGAAAACCCCTCAAATAACAATACTTTATTTCCAAGTGTAGTTATCCCAGAATTAACGATACTTTATCGAAGAGTTGAAGTTATACTGGTCCTTACTTAGCGGCTTAACGAGCAAATGTCTAATTAGGAATTTTTACTTGGCTGGAAGCATTGCTTAGCAAGACTTGTTGCTGGGGTGAAGCCATGCAACTACTTATATAGTTTTTGATGCCCTTCAGTTTTTAAAATAGTTATTGGCTTATAGTTCATTTTAAACAATCCCCGTGCTTGGTTCAGTAAGCTTTCGCGTGCCATTGTTAAGTTTTAAGAACGTTTCAATAAAGAGAAGCAATTTAGATATAGAGGCATGATAATTACGGGAGTTAATTAAATGTTAAGGTTAGAACTTCGTAAACATAAAACATATTTTGCTTTAAACCCTCTACGACGCTCAACTATATGCTGTTGCATTTTCTTCGAAAATAACCCAATAGACAATGACCGCTAACAAGACCTTTCAAGTATACATAGCTAAATTGATATTATAGTTATTGAAGTACCTGCATTTGAATGCCAAAGTATGTCTAGTCGCAACATGCCTATCAAGTCTTAGATCTTAGAAATAGCTGTCGTACAGCTAGAACATCTAGATATAGATGGTAGTATGGACAATAACAACGAATTGCATGAGAAGATGATAAATGTTTTCTTTATTTTTTTACAAATATCGTCTCAAGAGTCTAATTGATGATATAACTTCCCGATGCAATTTTAAAGGCTTGCAAGCGCCAATCTAAGAAATGACATAAACATTATTTTTTCTGTTTGTCCTTTTTCATCCATCCAACACTTTAAAGTAGCCATTATACTTTGTTTCCATGCCAGTATATTAAGTTGATTAAACAAATCACAAGTATTCTTGCTGCGCTTTTTGGCTCAATGTCTTCGGTACATTATGAGGCTGCGATATAATTATTGTAAGTCGCTTCTTTCCATGTGGCTTAAATGCGATGTGCAGAAACGAAAAAAGCTGTTGACATTATGACCACAGCCAGTTCCCCTAATTTATGGAAACGTTTTTGAAAGATTTTGCTTTGCGAGACACCGATGCAAACTTAATATTTCCTTACTTCGACGAGGCGAAACTCTCACAACATGTTTGCTGAACACAAGAAAACCTTTCTGAGCCCTTTGCTGGCAAAGTAATTACAAGCTCGTCTGTCTTCCCGCGTGTACTTAAATATAAACGAATTCGAATAAATTTGCAGCGAATCTTCGGTAATCGTTGGTGACTAGTTCAACCTCAATACAACGATGACATCAAACATCACAAAGAGCTTTGACTGATACAGATGATTAGGTATTTGGTTAAAGTTGCATTGATATCCAATGTGTATTTGACATTTATTCTAAGAGCACATGCTGGTTATTTGGATGGTAAACAGCCAACGAGGTGCATAGCGCCAAGTTGGCTATAAATCATCTCGTACCAAACAAGCGCAAATGGAATATTTGTCTTATTAAAATTCTTGAGTTTTCTAAATCTATCTATACTTGAAAATGACAGGTAAAATTTATTCAGAACCATGCTTCAGCTTTGCAACAGTACACAGTAAGTTTCCATTTATGGTCAAATCGGTATATGAACCGACAACCGATCGCGAGATTGAATGAACCAATAAGAGCGGTATCACTATTCAAGGTTGATAATATACGTGTATATAATCATATCTCAATCATTGCCTCGAAACGTATTTTCGCACATTACATTTAATTCTCAGTGCAATGTTTCTACCCACCTTTTTGAATGAAAAATCATACTTTTTATTGATGCCAAACCCGCCTTCTTTTGGTCCCAATTCCTTTCCAACTTATTTTCTTTCCAGACTCAGTGTGGTGACGTCATCCCTTTCATACTCGGCACAAATTCCTCTCGCAAAAACATAAATTTTTGTCAAACTTTCCGCGTTTTCGAAAATCTAAAACTCCTCAAAATTTAATGGTATCTCTAGTAACACACTGGAAAAGAAACATTTCTAGTAACAAGACGTCCGACCCAACTTCCCGTGTGATATGTTTATTGACTTTATTTTTTTATGTCCCCTTGAACTACGACATTTCAATGTCTAAGACATTTTAATGTCATAGTGAATAAGATTCCCCAAATTCAAACACTTTACAGTTTCACTAAAGAGAGGTGTTTCAAACCCGTTGCACCTCTAAACTGCTAAATTAAAGTTCTTGTCTATTCTAGAAACTTCCTTTAAAATAATAGTTAACAATAGCGCAGACAGTGCCTTATTTCACAATAGACCTAGTCCATTTTTTTACTCTTTCGTTTCCATTCAAAAATTCTTTTGTTCTTGTTCACTGGCAACAAATCCAGATATGGGCAGTTTATCGTTTGAAACTTAGATTATGACAAAAATGTTAAAGACAGCTAGCATGTAGATTTAAGAACCTTCCGATAATACATTTTCCATAAATGGATGACCAAACTTTGCAGCCACTTTCATCACCAATTTCCTCTCAGAGGGTGTCACACTGAAAATTTTCATCGCTCTTTCGTTCTGGAGCGAGAACTTTGCACGACCTGGTACTCTACTGAGCATCTTCACAGAATAACCTAACATCCAAACATAAGACAAGATAAATAAGATTAAACAATGTAGACCGGGAGAAACCAATGTACTAATAAGGGGCCCCAATTAAAAACTATAATACAGAGTTTAAAAACCAATTAAAGATATCTACATTATGCATTATGAATTATTAACTTAATTTTGAGCATATATGATGGGATCATACATTATAGAATTTTAAAAAGCCTAATTAAAGATATCTGTATTAAAATATAAGTGTTAAGATAAATCATGTTGAGCAGAGAATGTAATCCTTGAAATCGGCTTCTAACAACTCAGTTAGTTCTTGCCACGAATGTACCTGTTAAAGTGTTATATTGTTTTGGCTGACCTGTTATCCGGAGATAGTTTTCCCTACAATTTAGGTCTTAAATATCGCAGTGAGTGCCTACCGTACGTTACAGATTTATACAGGTCTAGGAATGGAGAAATCAAATTGTTTCAAATTGTACTTAGAGCTATGCATACAGTAGTTTAGATCTCTCAAATATGTTCGACACTTCTGTAAAGCCAACGGAGTTTTATATCTATTTGTTTGCTGAAAGGAAATGCTTAGCTAGAATATTCTGAAAAAAATATATTCTTGTAAATTACAAGGAGTATCCGCAACGAAAACTAAACGGTAAATGTGCGACATACATTTGTTTAAAGGAATTCTCTCAAATTCACACCAGTATTAGGTTAAAATGATGTCTGCGCACTACTGTGTTTGTAAAATGAGTAAAAACAGCCGCACAAAAATTTAAAAAAAACTATAAAAACGCGATTGAAATGCAGAATTTTGTCTTTTTTTTCTCAACCGGAAGTGTTGCTCTGCTTCGATAATCAGCACGTGACCTTTGCCATAGACATGAGAACTCAACAGCATTGAAAAGCGTGAGTTTGAAGGCAATGAGTGCAGACTAAATCCGCCTTTCTTAGTGTTTGAGCAACCATCGGCCGTACACCAATGGACCAAAGTAAAAAGTAGTTGAAAGTGTTTTGCAAACAAGTAACGTAGTGCCGAGTTCTCATGTCTACGTCACTTTCGTTTAATATCTAATGAGATCGATGAACGTTGACTTTTTATCGTTGTTATGTCAAGTTGTGAATATCGAAAAAACCACAGCAAGACCTCTAAAATGTTCATTTTTATGGTACAAATAGCGTTTTCCAGGGAACATTTAGGAGAATTTCAGAGATTCCCTTTAAATAACATGTGTAAATTTTTGCCAATAACTTTGGAATGCATGGCAGTACAATGCTGAAATTTCGGCTTTTCCTTAAATTTTATTGGCAATCCTTTGATATAAGTTTCGTTGTGTTCCACTTAATATTGTTGCCACGACAAACACACGTCAAAGGCCGCTTTTTGCATTTTCCAAATTACCTTGCTTTAGATGCTTAGGTACAACGCAATAACAATTTTGAAAGTGTATACTAATCAAAACTTAGCAGTCCATAAGGTTTGTTTTCGAGATTTGCAGCAAGCATGCCAATTAATTTTCAAAACAATGCGTTACAGGTATTTTTTTTCATTTTTTTCAAAATTTCTATTTTTTTATTATTCTTTTCAAACTGTGTGTAAAGTTTCGTTTTTAAATAATATGTTAGTGTAGATATTCATTCAGATATTAATTTCAGATCCATTTAGAGCAACTTTATTCACTGTTGTAGCTATCCATGAAAACAGAGACGCGTTATGGATGACGTCATCAATACGTCACAAATAAATTTTTATGGTTATAACATTTCCTAATTAAAAGGATGTTGCAATTAAAGTTAGCAAAACACATTCTTTCATGTTGTTAATAAATATCTGCGTTCTGTACTAAATATAACAAAAAGTATGAGTCTAAACATCTTTGATAACGTTATCATGACGTCATTAGTAATTTATCTCACCTACTCCAAAATAGGTAGTTCTCATGGTAATTACCATTTGTGCAAAAAAATTATCACTCTAGGATGAATAGTAAGAAAGTTAAGGAGGGGGAGCGGAATCCACCTCCTCCCCAGGGCTGTGACACCCCCCAAAGTCCCGGGCTAGATAGGGTTAATTATATAGATGAATGTACCTTTCTTCCATCAACTTTTTACTGAAACGTTCTTATATTTATATTTGTTTTACCAAATGTGTAATTTCAACCTTGTACCTTTTAAGCTACAAAGATGAAACAACCTTAGAGAGTAAGTTAAAGTGATGAATTGAAAAGTGGTGCATTTATATAGCACCTTTTTCATATGAGTGCTCAAAGGCGCTTCACAATGGTCATTTTACCCCCAGCTGACTGGAAGCATATATAGGCGCAATTGGCAGCCGTTTCAAAGCGGTCCATGTTTGCTGGTACTCATTTTACCGAATCCGGAAGGATGGAAAGCTGAGTGGCCTTTAGCGGGAAAGAAGGTCGCCCAAATATTCAGCCCTCAACCTGGCCGGGAATCGAACCGGGGACCTCAGGATTAGGAGGGCTGGCAGAGATCTTACCACTGCGCCAACCCCTCCGCCATAGCTCTAGGGCGAGAATCCTGTGTCAAATCACATAACTCACCCTGATATTTTGCCATGATTTTTTTTGTGTCTTGTCGCTCGTTGTACTCAGCTCTTACTCCGTCGGGATGTTTGGTCAGATCAAGGAAAACAGCAGGTTTGTATGATGTGCCTGGCATGATCGTCTGTACGCCGGGATAATAAGCATATCTATGGTTAGCGCTTTTTTTCTGCCAATCTTCCCAAACTTTGTCAACAAAGCCATGATGAAAGAAGAATTCTGAAAAGGAACAGAAGATGAATATGCGCTTTTTTCAACACTATTCTAGGACGTTAAACTATCACTAAAAAGGAACACTTAAAACTATCAACTATAATACTGTCATAGTATGTCAAATGAAAATCATGATACAAGTATAGGGATTCTCGGTCTAGAGTTAATTATTGGAGCATATACGTTTATTCAAGGCCCTTCGAGGTCAGCATTATGGAGCTAGAATCGCTTTTGCAGAACAAATTCGAATAATCCGGCAATTTAGATCTAGATCGACAACATGTGGATCCTGGATTGTAATAGACCAAGCCCGACGGAGTAGCAGTGATGTGAAATTTGAAGCTCATCTGGCCATTCTGACTCTTTTGGCATTTACGGTGAGCCATACTTTAATCAGACCTTATGTCTGTTCTTAATTATATCTATTTTGAAACCACTTTCAACTGCTTTAACTTGACTGGATCCCAAATGCATAAATGTAGCCTTAATCTATGTAACTGCACTCTTTGGTGAGATTGTATATATGCACTCTTTTGAACAGCCAATACAGGGAGGCTTCACCAGCCAATCAGGATCTACCAAATTATTATATGCAAATGCGAGCAAGGTAAATGAATGACATTTAGCTCACCGAAGCTGATTTCAAAATGGATATAATTTTAAAAAATGATAATTGAATTTCACTTCGTGCAATTTTGGTCCGAAAGGCATGAAACTCCACTCGGCTCCATTACCACAATTACCAAAGTACACTGAAATAAGATCTTTTTGACCAGACCGTTTAAAGTGAACCTACTCTTACTTTAAACAGTTTGGTCTTCTAGTTTTTGTTCTAAACTCTTTGAAGTTCATTAAAACTATATTTTTAAAAAGCTATTTGTTACTTGCACATAACTGAAAATAAAGAGATAAAATAGCTTCCAAGTATTGTGAGCACTTTAACCATTTTTAACTCTCAAAGTGAGAAACCGAAAAAGATTACTAACCTTGACGTGTTTCGTAAACTTTGAGATTTCCTGTTCAAATATTTCTTATTGCTGATACTGTTGGTTTTAAAATTAAAAGGTCCTCGAACATTAATATCTATTAAAATACTTAGTTGTACATAAAATAGTTATACTAGAATGTCAAAAACAAGTTAACCTGGAGCGTTGGCAGAGCTGTTAAAATGCATTGTTCCACCAATCAACTCGTGTACGTTGATGTGAAAAGCAACTCTCAAAGTAGCCTCGAAAGAAAAGAACTCGGTGTATGGAGTCTTAAGCAGCTGCAGTATAGCCACTGTATCAGGAGTATTTCCACTGAACTTTCTTTTAAGACATTTAGTAGCTGCAGTTGGCGTCAGAGACCACTCTTTTTCTCTGAAAAAGAATTAAGGTAGATTGAAGTTTAACATATCTTCCAGTATAGGATGCAATGGAATCCCTGATGATCAAATTATATTTTACACCAACCTCGATTTGCAAGCTTGAAATTACCCAAAACAATTTTTTTGTTCTAAAGAAAATTCTTCCTTTCCTTATAATGGCAAAGTTTGAACAATGCTTTATTATTTAATTTGGAATAAAAATTGTAATTAAGAATAGCATTTATTTTTCAAATTCCATGGAAATAACAGCAGTTTTGAAACTAGACATGTTTCGGCAAGTCTCTTGCAATCATCAGTAGGGAACTACAAAGCTATATTGAAGTAAATTATATAATTATCTGAAAATACTAACTACAAGATGTTATTTAAACTGATATGCTTGACTTGATGGTTTATTAAATATAGGCTTGTGCCGAAGGATATCCAACACTTCATTGATTTTTAACCGGAATGTAGTTGCAGCATAATCAGTTATTTCGAAGTAATGAGATGACGCAATGCTTTTGCACTTGTGGTTGGAATTTAGATGCTATGGAAAATTAGATAATCAAATAGAGGCACTTTTAGAACGTGATTCACAGCAAGCGATATTTAAGATCTAGTCTATACGTGTTGAACAACAGGAAGATTACGAACTTCGATATATTATTTAAAAAGTAACATATCTGTTATTAAATACTTAAAAATATTATTAAAGATATTAAACCTGAAAGGTCCAGTTTGAACACACTGATTCGGAGCCGTCCCGTTTTCACCAAGTCCTGTATCACCTTTGAACCAAACATCCTTATAGGTTCCCCTCCAAGGATGCCCTGAGTCCATGCCCCAA